>CAUYLG010069100.1:0-44621 GCA_963573385.1 Cacajao melanocephalus | reverse complement strand
CTTTTAGTATTTTATATCTATCAGGGGCCTTATGCAGGATGGATGTGGAAAATGGAGGAGCAGGGAAAGAAACCAGAGGCACAAAGGCCAAGTAGGGGAAAAGGGAACATCTATCCAACCAGCACCCTTCTCTCTATCACCTACCTGCTTTTTATTTCAGCCACAGGTTGTTACTTCACAGCCAAACTCCTTAAAAAGTCTAGAAATTCTATCTGTGTTCTCACCTTCTACTTCCTCTTCATCTCACTGTCATCTGCCTTTCACCACCATCATCCCACCAACTCACAATTACTGAAGAACAGTAACACACATAGCCATCTGGCTGGCAGACTGTTCTCACTCCTATCTCACAGGTCCTCCTGGTGACACTGGACACACCTGGGCACCTGCTTTACCTTGACTTCTATGACCACACCCTACCAGTTCCATCCTGGTTCTTGAGCCACTCTGTCTCCTTTGCCAGCTCCAAATTCTCTCCCCAGTTGTAAATATTTGAGTTTCTCAAGGGTTAGCTTTGAGCCCTCATCTCTTACTCCCAGCTCTTCTGGAGTTGAACACACATATACTGACAGCTTCAGCTCCATTTCTGAGAATGCGATGCTCATGTTTGTATAACTAGTCCACACCGGTGGTCTGAAACCCACACCCTGCAACATAGCTACCTACTGAACATCTCCACCTGGATGTCTCGCAGGCACTCAGCTCAATAAGGCTCAAAGTGACCGTGTGCTCTTCCCCACGTCCACCTCCCTCACTGCCAAACCTCACTCACCTTTAGTGTTTCTAAATGATCAGTTGATGCCATCACCTGTCCAGTTGCATTAACCTGAAATCCAGAGTTGTCCTCGATACGTTTCTGTAATTTGCCATCTTACCTAGTCCATCACCCAAGCTCTGCTCATTTTTACCTCCTAAATATATCTCAAGCCTGTCCACTTCTTTCCACCTCTGTTGCCAGCTCTCCAGAATAAGCTACCTTCCCTTTTTACTGGACTTCTGCAACAACCTCCTAACTACTCCCTCCTTGTTTGCTCTAGTTCTTTTTCCCCAGGTACTGTCACCTTGGAAACCCCAATCATTCCATGATATGCCATGTTAAAACACTGAATGGCATCCCATTAGGATGAAAACAAAAGTCCCCAGTGTGTTCTGTCCAGCCCTACATGCCTGGCTCCTACCTGCCCCTCAGCCTTGTCCTATGCCACCCTCCTCCTTGCTCTCTGAATTTCAGCCACACTGATCTTTCAGTTACTCAGATGGGCTGTGCTCCCTCTTACTTCATTCATTCAGCAAATACTCAGTGATTACCTACTGTGTGCCGGGTACTGTTCTAAGTGTTAGAGATAACATGGTGATCAAAACGGGCAAAACGATCCTGTCCTCCCTGATTAGAGTTTACAGACTCTTGGAGGGATGACAGCCAATAATCAAAATAAATAAATAAAATATACATGACAGCAAAGAGAGTGATAAGAACTAAGGGAAAACATAAAACAGTGAAGAAGATAGGAGGTGCCTGGAGTAAAGGGGGAGTTGCCATTTAAATAGGGTATTCAAGGATATTTACCAAAATATGCCAAAAAGGAGGCTCCTAGTTGGGAAAATATCTGATGGCTTTGGGAAAGAGCGAAGAGGCCAGGGGGCTGGAGCGAGGGGAGACAAGTAGGAGGCAAGGACCCAGGTCGTGAAAGTCCTTGTTGGGCTCTCTAGGGATGAGATGGGAGTCATTTGGAGTGGAGGAAAGAAGTGCTCTCATTTGGGTCTTGACAGGGTCTCTCAGGCTACTGTGTTAAGCAGAGACTGCAGCTTCCAGGGCAAGCCCCAAATCTGGGAACCCAGGACAGAGGCTGGTACAGGTGAGAGAAGGTGGCAGCTTGGACCCAAGTGGCAGGACAGAGTCGGGAAAGTTGTTGTTGGGTTCTCCAAGCATTTCAAACTTATTATTCCCTCCACTTGGAGTGCCCCCTTCTTATCTGTTTTAAATAAATCATTTTTGGTCTTATCACCCCCAGCAGGAAAATGTGACCTCACAATCCACAGTAGGACCTCCTGTTTCACTTTTGCCCAATTCCCTATATTTTCCTTCTTGGCATTTATCATACTTTGAAATGAGAATGTGCATCCGTGAATTAATGGACCATGTCTGTTCTTACCACTGGGTCCCTAGCCTAGGACCTGGTCCAGTATTTAGTGGGAGAATCAAAGAAGGGAGACAGGAATTGGCACTGGCATCTAAGGACTGTGTCAGGCCCTTTATGATCGTGATCCTATCAGCTCCTCACAGGCATCTCAGGAGGAAGGTGTCATTGACTTCTTTCTAAAGATGAGGGAACTGAAACTTACAGAGGATAGGTGACCTGTCCCCATCCCACAGTGTCACAAGCTGGAGTGGAGCTGGGACTGGAAGCTGGTTCTTTTTGCTTTCCATGTTGATGCTTCCATGGTGCCCTCTCCCCAGCTACCATTCCGTCCTGAGTGCTTATAGCAAAGCTGCAGGCTGTTTTCTCCTTGACCTTTGGATGCTCTCCGCCTTGGTTTCCACACCTACCTCGTGCCTCGGAGTCTTACTGCACTTAGAGGCATAGGTTCATGGTGCTGCTGTGTGACTGCCTTTTCTCTTTTCCTTTTCTTCTAGCTCGCTCTTAGCCTTGCAGAGCTGGGCACTGTTGCAGAGCTGGGCACTGTTACACAGCCTTAGTTGGCTACATTTCCCTCTGTCCTGTGGGAAAGCCATGCTGATCTGGTTGTTCATTGTTACTGCCTCTCCTTGGGAAGCAGCATCGGCTTGTCCTGGGTGCCAGTCCCTGCCATGCTAACTGGTGCACTGTGCTGGCCTGTGTGGCCTTTGAGCTGCTTCCTCTACCTGCATCTCAGGGCTTCCCTTGTCATCCTATCTCATCTTAAGCATTGACACTTCAGTCATTCATCTTCCTCCGTTGGCCTTGTCTTCACAGTACCAAGTATCCTGCTGAACTCATCTTTCTGTTCTGCTGATTGTTTTTCTGAAATCCCCTCTTTTCCTCATTGGCCACATCAAGCCCAGATCCTATCAGGCCTTTCTTAGCCTTGAGTCTCTCATCTGTATTTCATGTTTGTTATTCTCTCTGATCTCTGAGCAAGGTGGGAAGAGATGTTTCCTTCCTCAGTGAAAATAATTCAGATAGACAGGGCTCGTTGACTCTAAGGAGTTAAGAAAGGGGTTAACACAATTTGAGCTGCAAGACTGGAGACAAGTTGGAATGATTGAAATAGAACAGTTTTTTGGGGAAGAGACTGGTGAGCTTTTCATTACCTCTAGAATTGGAGGCATCAATAGTGTGAAAAATCCACGAACAAGGGTGAAGTATTGACCATCCAGGTTGGATTAATGAGATTTGGGTGTGAGCCTTCCAATCAGTATCCTAACTATACTGTGATTTTTTTTTTTAAAGTTTAATCTACCATGTCGCAAATGTGTGTGAGAATAATGAGATGCTGTGTAAGTGCTTTGTGAACTTGAAAGTCTTTCACAAGTATGAGTTACTGTGTAAGGATATTGAAACAGTATTTTTTAAGGAAACAGCTTTTTTTTTTTCCCTCTATTTTTATTGCAAGAATATAGTATCTTAGTCAGTTGTAACTAGATTCAATGGTTCAGGTTAGGAATTTAACTATTCGTTCTTTATCTATATAGGGAAATGTGCCCTAATTTTTAACTTTCTGCTCCCCAGTAGTTTGCAAGGTCCAGGGAAATCTCTGGGGCTCTCAAGGAAAAAGGATTTTAAAATATGAAGGACTTGCATGCAGGTAATTGAGAATTGACTAATTTATAATTAGAGGAATTCCTGGGGAAAAGAGAAACGAACAGAGAAATGTATGTATAATGTGTATTCTCAGTGTTTAAACGTTTATTTTTAACTTTGTAATTTTCGTTTTGCAGAAACTCTGGGTGGTCTGGATACCATTGTCAAGATCCCTCCACATGTACTGAGGTAGGAGATGAACATTGAATAATATCACAGAATTCAAAATTGTCCACTGTATTTTCCTGAAGGCCCAGATAAACACATTGGTTTACAGCGTGTCTTAGTTTGTTTTGTGCTGCTATAACGAAATGCTACCAACTGGGTAATTTATAATGAACAGAAATTTATTGGTTCATGATTCTGGAGGCTGAGAAGTCCAAGATCAAGGGGCCACATCTAGTGAGGGCCATCTTACTTCGTCATCCCAAAGGTGAGAAGGACAAAAAGAGGCTGGAACAGAGGCGAGAAGGGGACTCAACACACCCTTTTATAACAGCCGCCACTCCTGTGATAACAGCATTAATCCATTCATGGGGCAGAGCCCTCATGGCCTGATTACCTCTCATTAGGCCTGATGTCCCAATACTGTTGCATTGTGGATTCAGTTCCAACACTTACTTCTGGTGGGGACACATTCAAACCATAGCATAGCATTTTACTTGCTGACTAAAGGCTTTCTTGCACCCGTGAGCTGAGGTCTTTCATGAGGTTAGCATGATGTGTGAACCTGATTGCATTAGCTCCACCTATCTGTAGCAGGAATGACATCAGTGACTTAAAGAAACCAGCCATGGAAGTCCATGGTAAAAGCATCAAATTGGTCAGGTAGCGACATGACCAAACCTTACATGAAGGAGTAGAAAGAAAAATATATTCCCTCTGATGAGGATGCAGCCCTACACCAGGTAGTGTGGATTTAAGCTCTGATTGGGGACCTTGGCTGGACATCATATAGCAGGTTGTGAAATCCACAGCCACATGCAGCAGCCCCCAGGCAGTGAACCTATTTCCCCACCTTCTTCACCTCCCCCATGCCTTCCCCCTACTCTCATTGAGAGAGAATACCTGCCCTCTGTAGAAAAATTGGAAAGAATAATAGAACAAAAAAGAAAGTTGTCCATACCTGTATCACCTAAGGATAGTCACTGAAAACAGTTTAATAGCATTTCTTAAATGTCTTTTTCTATGCACATATATTTTTGTAAATTAATATAAAATGTTATTTATGACTTTGTTGCCTGCTTGGTTTCTTTTACTCAATACCATATGAAGAATATTTTCTAATGCCAGTATATGTTCTTCAAATTAAAATGTTACATATTCTTCCATTATATGGCTGTAGCGTAATTTATTTAGCAGTTTTCTTATTATTCAACATTTGGGCTGTTTCCAGGGCTTTCTTTGAGATTGTAAAATATACTGGACTATAACCCTTTGTTGAGTATGGTTTCTGTGTTGTCAGGATGCTATGATTGATTAGATATTTTCTCTCTTATTAAGTAGATTGAACAAAATTTATGTTTCTGTCTTTTTCAAAAATTCGTTACTTTTCCTGTAGTAGCTGCTATAGGTCTGCATATTGTAAAGGAACCCATGTGTTAAACTAAGTGAAATTTTGTGTGTACAAAGCTTATACATGAACAGAATGTCTGGCAACAACGTGTTTGTCTAGCCGAGAGGTGCAGCTGGGGTGCCCAGCACGTAGGAGGATGTGAGTACTTTCTATGAGCTGTGAAGGCATGGGTAGTTTCTAAAGGAGTCAATTTCCTGGCCCCCAACTTCTATAAGTTCCCTTTCTTATAACTGATTTGCTTCAAAACTGATGTTGCCACGTCTCCTTTTCCACCTCACTTTCTGCCGTCACTCTGCTCCTGCTTAACAGAGAAAATCACACCTGTTACCCACCTTGTGTCTTACAGTAGTGGGTTGCCCTGGGGTACAGAGATCTTGTCCCACCCACAAGGGACTATAAAAATATTAGTGTCCATATTGGTAAAGGTAGTGATTATAAGGACCAGGAAACACATCATTTTCAGGTTAGGTAGTTTTAACTTCTTGGCTTTCAGCAATATTGAAGGAGCTATAAGATGATAGACAAAAAGATTTTTTTGATAATGTCTCTTTCATTCCCTTAGTATTTATGTAAACAAGGTTTCTTATTGCTTGCAATTATAAAAGTGAGAAAGAATGGGTATGGAATTGGTGCCAAATTCTACCTTATTATATAACAATAGAAAATACTTGTCCATAGGCATATGAACTAATGGGGGGAAATATAAACAAACTCCATTTCTTTAGAAATGCATTTTTAATAAAAATGTATTTTCCATGTTAACCATATTAACATTTGATTATTATTAATGTTTTTTGGACCAATTTTGTGCGTTAGTAATGATTGCTTAAACTAGAATAAAATTGAACATTTTTAAGCCTTATGGTTACAGGAAATATTTTAAATATTACTTTATATATTTTCTTAACAGAGAAGTATAATAGAGAGATTAATAAAAGCCTTTCTAGCATTAAAATATATTGGAGAAAACTTTTGAAGGAAATGGAATGGAAATATAAGTTCAAAGAGAAAAATAACAATACAGCTTTTTTTTTTTTACTGTTAAAGAAGAGTTTGTTCACCTTTTTTTTTTTTTTTGATGGATGAAGGTGTTTTTCGAATTGCTGTGATATTCACAAGATACATTTCAAGAGTGAATAATGTTTTGATTTGAAATTTTAGTAATTCCAGTATTCCAGAATTACAGCCTTCACAATTAAAATTATGATGAAAAAGTTTGAATGCTAACTTAAAATATGTGAAAAACAGAATCTTAACATTTTCTTAATGACTATGTGAGTAAAAGAGTTTGATAAACTCTGCTCTAAAGGTTGTTTCCTCATCCAAAGTTTAACCCAGCAGTGAGGTTTTCTGTGGTTCTGAGTTTGTGATAAAAGGTCTGTCTTCAGTGTGAGGAGAACAGGGTAGTAATAATACCAGAAGGGGTCTCTGCTCCACTGGCTAGGAATGTTTAAAATTGTTAGGCGCATACATATATTTAGAATTGTTGTAGTCTCCTGCTTAATTGATCCCTTTATCATTATATAATGACCTTCTTTGTCTAGTGTTCATGTGTATGGGTGTGGCTAGATGAGCTGGAGAGAATTTTATTGTGTCCAAGGACATATTTTTGGTTCTCCTTTTACTCATTTGGCTTTATTTTATTCAATGATCTTTTGCTTTACCCCAGAGCCAGCTAACTATCTTTCGCACCCATAGGAACTGTTCACAAAATTGGTGGGAGGGGTGCCAGATGAGATACTACGGATGAATATATGCATGTGTATATGTCTTTACATATTTTCACCATTATTAGAAATTCAATGCAGAGTATTTCCCCTAATGATGAAGATTATCCTAATGTACAAAGATACACCATCATCTTAGTATTCAAAACAATGGACATTATTATATTTCAGATGCACAATGAGATCTATCAAGCATTCTTGTACAGAGAATTGAACCATATGAATGAGACACAGCAGATGTGAGCCTTGCACTCAAAGGTGTTTTTTGTTTTTTTTTTAATTCTGAAAGAGGAGAATGAAGATATACAAAATGGAAAACATTGTGATATGGTAGCAAATGTAAATTTATTATAGACTTTTATACAGATAAAGAGGTTTTAGTTTGTGATTCACAATAGTGAGGAGCTTCTCAAAGCCTCTTCTAAGATACAAGAAGCCATAATTAGAGCGGAAAAGAGATGGAATCAATACTAGTCTGATTTACTATTCCATGTTATCATTAGGGAAATGATATAAAGAGGAGACATACAGTAATGGGCTTTTCCCCCTGTGTTGTAAATCAGTCCTTCTTTAATCCTTTGGTTCATCTTTCAAGTACTTTAAACCACGAGAGCATTTACTCTGTTAAATCATTATGTTTAACGTGGCATCTTTCTATTTGAGCATCTGCTAAAAAAAAAAAAAAAAAAAAAAAATCCAGGTACTGTAAATATTTGTCTGCCCTTTGTGGGGAATTTGGATATGTTATTTTTTCTTCCACTGTGCTTACATTTAATATATGGGAAAGAAACCAAGTTTATAAAGTATCTCTTGCATTCTTCTGATTCTGAATTCAGATTTAGTTTTCATTTGTGTAACAAATTATCACTTAGAGGTGATTATTTGAAGATTTTTTAAATTGTTGTTTTGGAAAGGGCTACAGGGATCATTCATATAATCTTGAATACCTTTGTTCTGCTTTTTCCTATTTTCTCTTTTGCCATTGATTTGTTAATTTCATGTTAAATATATCCCCATTTTCATAACTACTAATATTGTTTTGGTCAATTGTGTACATTACTAATGGTAGCTCAAATCAGAAGAACCCTCGAAGAGCCTGTCTTGAAATTGAATCATTGAGAGACCTATGTTGTATTATCTTTCCTTTTACCATTGATTGCTCTAAGGCTTTTGAATGATTAAGTGACTGGTGACTGGACTCAGTTATGCATAGAGCATTCTAAGAGAGATAGTGATGATTAAACATTTTAGATGGAATTGAGGAGGTCAAGAGACATTGTTTATTTGTGCCGAAGGCTTTGTCACTGATCAAGTGCTCACATTGTTGATGTGGTGAGCAACAGGGGTAGGAATTAATGCAGAGCCCACTGAGGTTCAATGTCAGGGAGGGAGCGAGGTCCAGGGAATATGTACTGTGGAATATTTCCTGGCTTTAATAGTGGCTAGTCACTTGAAAATCTTTCCACCTTCCTGCCCTTAGTCTTGCTTTTGATTTTGGGGTGAGTTTTAAGGGTCCTTATCTTCCTCCATGAGGAGCCTGCACCCTTGCTATCTTTGCTCCTCTTTTCCCTTTTCTTAAACTTCAAGGCCTTCTTACATGCATCTTTTCAGGGTTGAATAAATCTATGAATTAGTGGGCTACTATGGTATCCTTACACTCAAGAAACCATCAAGCTCAGGCTATGTCTTAGAATCATCCTCCCTATGCACTTTTTGCTTCATAAGCAAAATCCAATTTAGGATGTTCCCTAATAGTGACAGAAGTGGTGAAAAATATGACCAAGTACAGTTGCCACTCATCATCACTGAATCCATCGTGGTTATCCACTGGTTTTTCAACCAAGTAATAACATAAGACTTAGAGGCTACCAATCAAGAACATTTAGAATATTCTGCAGTTGTTGAGTAGAATATTCTTTAAGTGTCTATTAGGTCCATTTGGCTTAAAGTCCAACTTAATTCCAATGTATCTTTGTTGATTTTCTGTCCCAACGACCTTTCTAATGCTGTGAGCGAAAAGTTGAAGTCCCCTACTATTATTGTATTGGTGTTTATCTCTTTTTTTATATCTAGTAATTATTTTATGAATCTGGGCGCTCCAGTGTTGGGTACATATGTATTTAGAATTGTTACGGTCTCTTGTGAATTGAGCCCTTTTTCGTTACATAATGACCTTCTTTGTGTTTACTGTTTTTGATTTAAAGTCTGTTTTGTCTGATATAAGTATAGTGATTCCTGCTCACTGTTGATTTCCATTTGCATGGAATATCTTTTCCCACCTCTGTACTTTCAGTCTATACATGTCTCTAGAGATAAAGTGAGTTACTTATAAGCAGTGTATAGTTGGATTTTTTTTTTAATTGAGACAGAGTCATGTTGTGTCGCCCAGGCCAGAGTGCAGTGGTGAGATCTTGGCTCACTGCAACCTCAGCTTTCTGCTTCCCAGGTTCAAGCGATTCTCTTGACTCAGCCTCCTCAGTAGCTGGGACTATAGGCACGCACTATGATGCTGGGCCAATTTTTGTATTTTTAGTAGAGACAGGGTTTCACCATATTGGCCAGGCTGGTCTCAAAGTCCTGACCTTGTGATCTGCCTGCCTCGGTCTCCCAAAGTGCTGGGATTACAGGTGTGAACCACCATGCCTGGCCTAGTTGGATCTTTTTCAAATCCTTTCTGACAATCTATATATTTTAAGTGGAGCATTTAATGCATTTACATTCAAAGTTAATATTGGTATATGAGGTTTTGTTTCTATCATGTTGTTGTTTTCCAGATTCTTTGTTTTTTTCTTTTTCTCTGTCTCTTTGGTTTGGTGGAATTCTCTCTTGTTACCATTCAATTCCTTCTCTTCTCTTAAACCTTTGCTTGATTGCTTTGTAAGACCTGTGAGTTTCATACTTCTGTCTGGTGTGAGTTGTGTTCCATGCTGCTCAAGGGTTTAAAGACCTAAGAGGGAATGGTGGGGGATAAAGAAAGACATACAGACGAACGTAGATAAAGTTGGGCCAGGCAATTTGAAAAGCTGATGGTGTCAGTTTCTTTGGCCCCGACTTGTCTCAGAGTACTTTACAAAGTATATGTTTACAAAGTATATAGTAGAGGGAGGGTACAGTTACTTAGAACAGTCTGTGATTATAATTTTCACACTTTAGTTAATATATTTTAGCTAACAATTATTTTGTAGTAAGGTCAGTGAGAGCTGGTTATTTGTTTGGTTTTTTTTTTTTTTTTAGGCCTCTCTGCTCTTCTCCGAGACATATATTCTCTTATTATGGTTTCGTTCTCTGGAGTTCGCCCAAAGTTCACAGCAGCCTTGCTGCTGATTCCCCCAGAGAGGGTGGGCTATTCTGGCTCTCTACACTTTTGTGTTTTCATAATGGTGAATATCAGCCTTTTATTTCCATGTTTAAAACTCCCTTGAGCATTGCTTGTAGGCCCAATCTAGGGATGATAAATTCTCTCAGCATTTGTTTGTCTGGGAAAGAATTTATTTCTCCTTCATTTATGAAGCTTATGCTTGCTGGATATAAAATTCTTGGTCGAATTTTTTTTTCCTTTGTCTTTCAGCATTTCAAAAATGTCATTTAGTTCTCTTCTATCCAAGAGGTTTCTGTTGAGAAATCTACTGTTAGTCTGATGGGGTTTTCTTTATAGGTGACTAGATGTTTTTCTCTTACTAATTTTAAAATTCTTTCACTTTTATTCTATTTTTTTATTTTTATTTTTTTTGAGACCGGGTCATGCTGTGCCACCCAGGCTGGAGTGCAGTGGAGCAATCTCAGCTTACTGCAACCTCTGCCTCCCAGGTTCAAGCAATCCTCCCACCTCAGCCTCCCTGTAGCTAGGACTACAAGCAAGTGTCACCACACCCAGCTAATTTTTTTTTAGTTTGTGTTTGTTTGTTTTGGTAGAGATTGGGTTTCATCATGTTGCCCAGGCTGGTTTCAAACTCCTTGACTCAAGTGATTCACCTGCCTCAGCCTTCCAAAATGCTGGGATTACAGGCATGAGCTACCACACCTGGCTCACTTTTACTTTAGACAGTCTAATTATAATACGCTGCAGTGAAGTCCTTTTTGCAACGTATTTTTCTGGGAATTGCTGGGCCTCTTGTGTCTGGAGGATCTGTCCAAATCTCTTGCCAGACTTGGGAAATTTTCATCAATTATTTCCTTAAATAGATCTTTGGTCTTTCTTTTCCCTCAGGAATACTGATAATTCATAAATTTGGTTGTTTTATATAGTCCCAAATATCTCAAAGGCTTTGTTCATTCTTTTTTCTTTATATTTTGCCTGACTGTATTATTTCAAAAGACCTGCATTCAAGTTCTGAGATTCCTTCTTCTGCTTGGTCTAGTCTATTACTGAAGTTTTTGAATATATTTTGTAATTCCTTCAATGAATTTTTCAGTTACAGAATTTTTTTAGGTTATCTATCTCCTTGGTAAATTTTTCATTCATATCATGAATTGATTTTCTGATTTCCATGTATTCGTTTTCAGATTTTTCTTGCATCTCATTGAGCACCTTTAAAATCAATATTTTGAATTTTTTATCTGATATTTCAAGGAATTGTTTTTGGTTAGAATTTATTGGTGGAGAATTATTCTGTTCTTTTGAGGGTGTCACATTACCTTGCTTTTTATGCTTCCTGTATCTTTATGTTGACTTCTATGCATTTGGAGCAAGGGTAGCTTTTTATTTTTGAATTTGTTTTTGTTGGGCAGGGGGACTTTTTCTCTTGAAGATATGACTATAATGTTGGTTGGCTAGGGTTTTGCTGAAGGCATTCCCTAATCCTCACCATTCTTATGTCCTGGGCCATGTCATAACATGAAATATAGCATACTTGTCATGGCTCCTCTTTCTTCCATATGCCAAAGCCAAGACCAAAACCACAGGTCTAGAGGTGTTTGAATAAGTAGCCCAGTAGCTCCCCTTCATATGTGAGCAGTAAAATTTTAGGAAGACATGTTCTGAGCTGCTCTCTTCATCAAGATTGCCCACTATGTGTTTTATAACATCCAGCCTTTCTCACTTTTGTGTCCTACTTATCCTTGAAGACTGTGATGAGGTGTCCTGAAGTCCTTCCTCAATCTCCTAGGTAGAAATGATATTTTTCTGCTTTGTGTCTTCACCATTCTCCTTACATAATCCCATCATGAAGCTCATCAACCACATTGGCAGTTGTTTGTAGATTCTGTTCTCAGACTCTAGCCTCAAGGAGCTCAGCTAGACAAATTACTCATTTTTGTATCTCTTAGCTCAGTGGCTTATAAATGAGGGGTGAAACTGCTTCTCCAACTTTATATCACATGTCTCAGAGAGCCACTGCCTTCATCTCCTAACTTCTTAGAAAATGCAGTATTCGAAAGAATCTGTGACAAAATGGAATCTAAGCTTTGGCATTAGGACTTCTAACATCTTACTGACTGAGAGGGTTGGTCTTAAAGAGTAGACCCAGAAGCCCAACACCCAATCCATTGACCTCAGCTAGTGTAGACTTAAATCCTGTGCCCTCTACTCAACTAAAGCCCTGACCCACCTAATGTATATTATTAGATCAGAGGTGGGGGATGGTAGTGGTGGTAGTAACCAGGACTCTGGCCAATACTCTGTGCCAAAGGATGCTAAAGATACAAAAGTTTCGGTCCTTGGCCACCCTTCTAAAAGACAGAAGAACCTCCACTCCCATCCTGCCCCAATCCAGGATTATCTCTTTCTTCCTTTCAGTCACTTGCAACAGGGCTGGTCCAGATGAGATAAAACTGACAAGGGAATCCTGGAGCTATTTTGTCAAAAGGCAGCCATTGGCAGCAAACCTTTTGTTGGCATTATGAGGTGCCCCTTTAGGAACGATCCCAGTGATTATCCTAGCTATAACCCAGCCATTTTGCTTACCTTCATGATTTTTCAGAACCAACTTCAGCATAATTGCTTTCTCTTGCCAGTTATACTTTCCAGAAAGACTCTAACAGCTTTTTTTCCCATTTGTCTTTGTATGTGTTCTACTCTCTCTCCTCCCTGGCTGACCCTCTGCCTGGCCCTCTGCTTCATTTTGCTTGCCTGGTCCAGGCACTTCATTCAGTTCAGATAATGACATATTCCTCCTTGTCTTGATGTGGGGACCTACTGATTTTTCATGCAGGGCCTGACCACATTCGTCAGTGTTTATGCTTGGAAAGAACCATCCATAACAGCTTCCCATTCCTCATATGGTTTTATTTTAATTGCTTTTATGCTGCATTGATCTATTTTAGTGCTTTAGTTCTGTCCTATGAACCCTGAGTGACTTCTGCAAGATATGAGAGGTTTTTTATTGTTGTTTTGTTTTTGTTTTTTAGAGATAGAGTTGCACTCTGTTGCTCAGGCTGGAGTGCAGGAGCACAATCATAACTCACTGCAACCTGGAACTCCTGAATTCAAGCAATCCTCCTACCTCAGCCTCCCAAGTAGCTGGCTAGGACTATAGGTGTATGGCACCACACCCAGCTAATTTTTAAAAAATTTTTTGTAGAGATGGAGTTTTGCTATGTTGCCCATGCTGATCTCAAATTCTTGGCTTCAGGTGATCCTCCCACCTTAGCCTCCCAAAGTGCTGGAGTTACAAGTGTGAACCACCATGCCTAGCAGTTTTTTGGCTTTAATTGAAGAAAGAAATACATCCGCATCAACTGGGAAGAACTTTGTATGATTTAAAATGATGAGGACAGCAAATGCCCCAATAGCTGTTTTTGGCACACAATTTGAGTCTCATCAGTATTGTTCCTGCCTTTCTTATGTCATGGAGAAGTGTTGGACTCCCTTTCCTACCTCCCACTGTCAGGAGCAAGCAAAGGATGTTGGTGTAGAATTTCCAGTTCATGTTTTTGGCTTGTGCTAATGAATGGAGGATGTGAGCATGCTGGACAGGGGCTTCACATTATTCTAGGTAAATTACAAACATCCCTGCTTCTCTTGGCTGTAAACTCATCTTGAATCTCCTCTTCCTCCCTTCTTCCTTTCCTCCCTACTATAGCTGACTTCTCTTTGCAGAATCACACAAATGTAAATGAGTTTTGGCTCTGTTGAGTCAAACTCTGTTGAGTTTTGCTGGTTCTGCACCTTAAAAAAAAAAAAAAAAAAGGAATGGGAACTTTAAGACACTTTGGTTAGTCCAAGCCTGGCTCATTTTCAGATTTAGTGAATTCTTTGCCTCAGCAAGCTGTGAAAGGCAATATGGAGAAGACATTGTCAGTCTTGCTGGGCTCTGTGGGAACCTTGTAAATGAGCAAGGGCTTGTTCTGGAGGAGACCTGAACTGTGCTAGCTTTCCGAGATCAGGCTTGCCATAAACAGGTGACCACAAAAATCTATTTGCAAGGAGAGAGTGACACATGGACTAGCATTTAGCAGTGGAGGTTGCCGAAATCCATGTCGGAAATCAAGGTGCTCTGAAGATCTAGTTTCTCTTTCTCCTTTCCCTGCTGCCGCGGAAGAGAAAGAATATTCTTATTTCCTTTTAACATAGTATAAGTGATAACTCCATTCTATTTCCAGACTTGCAAAGAGCTGCTTCTGTGGGCTATCTGCCCGTTGTAACCCAGTCCTAATGGTTTCCGTGTTCTATTCCGGTTGATAAGGAAGACCTGCAATTAGCTCTCCATTACAGAACCTCTCCTTGTTAATAGCCGTGACCTAAAAGCACTTTTTTTTTTCTAAATGCACGTTCTGGTATTTTTAATTTTCTTATTGGGTCCATTTTACTTAAAAAAAGACATATAAAATATTTTTAATATATCTTATAAAAATTAGCAAAAAATTGTGAAAGTTGAGCATATTACATTGTACAATGTTTTGATATGAATGTTTTTAAATCATAAATATTTGGTTTCCTCTCAACATAGCACATCACAAAAATACATTTTAAAAACTTTTTTCATGCTTAATTCCTGTAAATGATCATATCCCTACTTATTAAGGAAAACACTTGATTATGACAAGCACTCAAACACTCCTGAAATTTTCTGTACAATAATTACAAAAGTAAAACCAAGAGTTCTGTTGGCTCTTTGACAGGTAAAACCATTTTAAATACTAGGAAAAATTCAGTTAGTATCAAAATATAATTCCAAATGGTATTTACTTAGTTCATTTCTGTGTTATCTTTGATTCACAAGTATCTAAGCCAAAAAATCACTGTTTAAAAGGATTTTGCCTCCCTTAGACATAGTGCCACTGAAACCAAGATGTAAATCGATAACACTGTGCATTAAACAGAAACCTTTTGCACAACCACATATAAAACTGCTTGGTCATATCAAGTTCCACCTGTGACCAGAAAGCAGGCAGTCCTTAGGCTGATGTCCGGGAGCCAGTCAGTGAGGTCTTCAAGCACCCAGGGCTAGAGCAGCTAAGCCCCAGGTCATGTTTTCAGCTACAGCTGTGGATTAAGCCAGGTTTAAGGATGGACATTCTGTAAAAGTGCAGGGCCTATTTCACAACTTCTAGAAGTAGAAATTCTCATATTCTATCATCACCCTCTCCACCATACAGAGACTCCCCAGGGCCACACTGTTTCTACCCCATAGATTTCACATAGGTAATTAGCTTCTTTGTAAAATATTTTTTCCTCATTCTGGAATGAGGGATACTGGAGTCTTCTGGTGTAATGTGTAATCAAACCACAGGAAAGGTTTCATGCCTTGCCTAGATCTCATTGGTCTAATACACCTGCCAGCTACTGAATAAAATGATAATACTGATAAATGGCTGGGCAGAAATTCAACACCCAAATCAGCTGTCAAATTTCAAAGGCACATGATACAAAAATATTTTAGACAATACTCTAAACTTTATAAAGGTAACGACAAGAAATCATTAGATAAAGTTACATTTTTATTAAACA
Organism: Cacajao melanocephalus; assembly: GCA_963573385.1. NCBI lineage: Eukaryota > Metazoa > Chordata > Mammalia > Primates > Pitheciidae > Cacajao > Cacajao melanocephalus. The sequence continues at coordinate 28,649 of CAUYLG010069100.1, read as the reverse complement.
GCTAAAAGTCTTAAGGCCTAAAGACCACTTCTTCACTGGCAAATATTTTCTAGTCATAAAAGGTGATAATTTATGGGACTATATTCCAGTTTCCAAATACATACACTGAAACCTCTAATACCACTCTCTCTAGATGTATACATCTATTTGGAATTGCTTTCTTAGTATGCACTCAGCAAGCACTAGCATAAGAACACCTGAGGTTCTCTGTCCTCATTTAATACTTGTAGAGAGAAAAGGACTTTATTCTACTGAATTCTGCCCCCCCCCCCTTTTTTTTTGCAACAACTAAATTATCCCCATATTTATTTATAATTTTAAGCTTGATTGCTGTCCATGGAGTTACTGCTGCTTCTCAATTATAAATAGTGTTAGAAGGCTTGATTTCATAAATGTTCTCCTTAATCCAAAGATAAATCATGTACGAAAACCTTCCTTAATACTCCTTTGAAATCAGATACATATAAACTATGATCCCAATTTCCCTGTTAAACTTATTTCTATTGGGTATTTCCTCCATTGTCATCACAGAGGAAGGGAAAAAGCAGAAAAGCTGCCCGTCTAACAAAGGCTAACATCATGGCTAAGCTAATATATGGACATGCTATCATCTTTATGATGTTTTGAATCTAACTGGCAGACATACAGTCAACTTCCTATTGGCCATGTGCATATAATTTTCTTTCTTAATTATCCAAATAATTTTTATTTCAAATTAGCTTCTTTCTACTACTCAGCATAATCCTCTCACAGCCTGGTATATACTTAGTAGCACATCATTGACTAGAGAGAGTGAATATGAGAGAAAATTAGGTTGAGAATATGGGGCAAAGGGGTGGTCTCCTTTAACGTGAGGGGAAAGGAGATGGGAATGAAACATGTCAAGTGTATGATGGTTAGGGAAATAAATATCTTAGTAGAAGCTAGAAAACCCCTACTAACAGGATCACATTCCAAAAGGGCAACCAGGAAATGGCAGTGACTCCGTGACTTCTCTGTCAGAGCACCAATGGTCAAAGGCATTCCATGTCAAGTATCAGGAATGGAAAGCAAACTGCCCAGTCTAGTTTAACAGCACATACTCGAAGAAGGAAACATGCTGCCAAAGGAAAGAGTTGACACCCAGTCCACAGAGGTTCTGACTATCCAATGGCAGTGAGCCCCTCCAAACCCTGCAGAGCTGACTATGCTGTCTGCACTCTGCCTCATATGGGGAAGAATCTGAGAGAGCTAAAAGGTAATTTTCAGAAGGTGAAGTTTTCACAGAAAGAGTAAATAAACAGCTTGACAATATTAACTTTTTTCCCCCCCTTTTCAGGTAGCCCTTATTTGCAGAAAGATAAATAATAAGGCTTCCTTAGGATATTGACCCACTTAGAGAGGCAAAGAAGGAAGAAGAGTTAAAAGCAGCAAAGCCATTTCTTTTTCTTTTTTGAGATAGAGTCTCACTCTCACTCAGGTTGGAGTGCAGTGGCATGAACTGGGCTCACTGCAACCTCTGCCTCCTGGGTTCAAGTGATTCTCCTGCCTCAGCCTCCCAAGTAGCTGGAATTACAGGTGCCTGCCACCATGTCCAGATAATTTTTTTTTCTTTCTATTTTTAGTGGAGACAGGGTTTTACCAGCTTGGCCAAGCTGGTCTTGAACTCTTGACTTTAGGCGATCCACCCGCCTCGGCCTCCCAAAGTGCTGGGATTACAGGCATGAGCCACCGCGCCCGGCTCTCAAAGTTGTTTCTTTTGTCTTTAGCATAAAGCTCTCCCACCATGTAGTATCTACATAACTGATGTGATGTGAGCCAGCAAGCTTAGTCACTCTGTGGTCTTTCTCTCTTTCCAGTTCTTCTCTCTCTCCTCAAGTTCCACCTCAGTGAAAGCAGCAGGTCCCCAGTTAGTGATCAGGTGAGGGTTCTTTGAACCTGGTTCTATCAGTTGGATTAATCCTTCATGATGGGCCACTTTGTCCTTCCAGCTCTTGGTCTCATTAGTTGCCATCTCCAGCTTCTTTTTAACTTCCTCATTCTGCTCAAGTGCTTGTTTCCGTTCCAACTCCAGCTGCTCCAGCTGCTCCATGGCCTCCTGCAGGGCCCCCTCCTCCAGGACATGCTGATTCTCCAACTCCTGCTTCTCTGCCTCAGTCATCTGAATGGCCTGCTGCTGCTCCAAGTGCCACTTTTCTAGTTCAGCCCTCTTGGAAGACTCTTCCTCCAACAACCTGGCCTGAAGCTTCCACACCGTCTCTTCATCTCGCTGGGCCTGTCTCTCATCTTCAAGAGCTTCTTGCAGCCTTATGTACATGTCTTCCAGTTCCCGTACTCACTGTAAATACTGTTCCAGTTCAGAGGACTTTTGAGCAACCTGCTCTTCCATCTGCTGTCTGATAAGCTTCTCTCTTTCCAGCTCTGTGCTGAACCTGGCCTGAAATTCCACGAGTCTGAAGGCGTTTCTTTTCCTCTTCTGCTGCATGAGATGCTGCTTCCTCGTTTCTTCTGCACGGCTTCCAACTCCAGCTGCTTGCTTTTGTTGGCAGCCTGGAGCTCCTTCATTTGTCACTCCAGTTCCTCTTGTTCAGCCAGTTGCTTCTTCTGGAGTTCCTTCAGACGCTGTTGAGCTTCTTTGTGTGGTGGAGGGCTGCCCAGCTTCAACAGATGAATAGCAGAATGAATGGCTTGAATCCACTCCTGTTTCTTCTTCTTATCTGAAGCACTGATTTCAAAAGTCTTATCAAAACATTTTACAAGAAAAAGGCATTTCTTTCCATCTTTGTCAGGCAAGGACTCTAGACAACAATTTTCATACAAGAGAATGTCTCCTTTCTTATCATTCAGGTCCTCACTCACGTAGTAAGAAATTATGTTGGGTTTTAGTACAAACCATCGTTCAGTCCAGTTTTTCCATCTGTGGCCCTTTTTTTTTAATCATGTAATCCTGTTTTAATACATCCAATGTAAGTTCATTAAAGACTTCATTAATTGCCATAGACACAGTCTGCCAATCCATGCCTTTGCTAAACTGTCCATTTCCAATAAGCTCGATAAGTTCCCATGTAGAAAGGCCATCTTTACTGTCATCAAAGTTGACTTTATAATGTTCAAATTGTTCTTGTTGCCAACCTCCTCCCATAGCTCCTGTAAGCTTCTTAAGCAGGTATTCAATCTCTTCTGTCACAATAATTAATGGATACTTGGCCTCAGATAAAAAGTTGAAAATAACCCATACTTTAAATGCATCTTCTTCCGTAATGAGCAGGGGATTCTTTGTGAGGTTTTCTTTGACACAGAGGGTCCAACACATCCTACTGAATTCAATCTTGTCAAAGTTGTCTTGGACCTGTTCCAGAATGAACTTGTTTAAATAAGGCAAGTAGCCCTGGTTGGACACTGGCCCCTCATCATCATCCCTGAAGTGTTCTTCAAGGGCAACCGGGTCATGAGGAACCTTCAGCACCGTGCACAGGTTATGGGAAAGGACCTTGAGCTGGGACTTGGAGACTTTGCCACTATGGTCATGGTCGAGTGCAGTGAAGGCGGGCCAGATGGCTTTGAGCAGCTCGTCCCTCAAGCTCCCCATGGTCGCTGCCCTGCTGCCCCGCCAACCCCTCCAGCCCCTCCGCGCCTCTCAGCAAGTATTTATTTAGCACCTGAGAGGCACCAGGTTAAACCTCTGGCAGCTCTATAGAGAGTTATAAGTAGTGCCATCTGTTCTACCTGTAGCCAAGGTAGGAGAGCGCCGGAACAAACAATGATAATATCTCTTTGAATTAACATGATAAAGTTTACTTCTAGCTCATCTAACTTTTCAGTATGGAAATTGGGCCCTCCCATCTTGCAGTTCTATAATATCCTAGGATATCAGGGGCCTTCCATTTCAATGGTTAGAACTCAGTCACTTGGCCACAGATAACTGTAATGAGAAACATGAGAAACATGATTTAACCCTTCCCAAGAGAAGGAGGAAATGGGTTGGGGAAAAGATAGCCAGTCTTGGCCAAGTATCTTCAGGAAACTTACTTTCTCTCACACACTAGTGCTGGACCACTCAGCACCATCATACTGCATGGATTGACATTCCTTTCACACCTCACACCACCCGATGCTCTGAAATCTTTCAGCCTCTCAGCATCACTGGAGGCAGGGATAGGAAATGTGAACTTGATTGAAATAGGAGATTATTTGAGAAACCACTCTATGCCTTATTATTTTAATAAGTAAATTATTTTAATCTTATTTAATCCTCTCAACAATTCTGAAATGTAGGTTTTATTAACATCATATCACCAATGACAAGCTGAGATTCAGATAGGCTAAAATCCTCCTAGAGTGACTTGGATTCATTCTCAAGTCTAATGGACCCCCAATCTGGTACAGTTTTCATTACACCGGTTTCCTAACTTGAGGTTTTTTTGTGCAGCACCTTTACGCTATGTCCTATATTACATACTTCTAGTACTGTTAAAAAGATCTTCTCATTAAAACTTAGTCTCAGCCAAGGTAATGCTACCTGTGACACACTACGATGGTACTATCTTTACACCTTAGCAATCACTTTATTGCTTGTATCCTCATTATTTGTAATTTAGGATAACAACCTAATAAATAACACTGAGCAAGGACAAAAGACCAGCACTGATAATCTATAATACTTTCCCTGGGATTTTTGCATTTTTAACAATATATGCTTAGGGTTTAGCCTAGAGGAGAGAGTCACTAGAATGAAATCCTCAAATTAAAACCACAATGAACTATCATTGCATAGCCACTGGAATGACTAAAAAGACAAATTAAAAAAGCAAATTTTGTAAAAATATGTAACAATTCTCATAAATAACTGGAGAAAATATAAAAGCACATGACCACATTGGAAAAGAGCAGCAGTGAGAAAATTTAACATCTATTCTTCACCCAAATTTTTCACTTGTAGGTATTTATCCAAGAGAAATGAAAATATGTTCACACACACACACACACAACACACACACAATCTGTAAAAAATATACAAAGATTCACCAGCTTTTTGGTCTCTTCTACATTCTTAATAATCACTGAGAACCCTAAAGGGCTATTGTTTATGTGAGTTTTATCTATTAATTGTTACTAAATTAGAAATTAAAACTGAGAAATTTAGATACCTATTCATTTTGAAATAACAGTAACAAAGTCAATTTTAACTATTAATATCATTAATATTGTTAACTTAAATAACATATTTTTATGGAAAATAACTATATTTTCCCAAATAAAAAAATCAGTCTGAAAAGTGGCACTATTTTACATTTTTGCAAATCTCTTTAATAGAAATTTAATAGAAGATGACTGAATTCTCTTAACTGCTTCCACATTGTCTGTTCAAAAATGATTATGGTACTATAGCTTGCAATAGGAAAAAGTTGGAAACAATAAAACTGTATTTAAGAGAATTGATGTTTCATATTTATAATACTAAATAGTTGTTCAACTAGATTCAGTTATGTGTATCAAATAGTTAAATCTCAGAAACAAAATACTGTCCAAGAAGAGAAAGAGGAAGAATGACACATTGTATGAGAATTTTTATAGAGTAAGAAAACATTAAGAAATGTTCTAAATATTATTTATCATATCACATACAAATATAATAAACCTATAAAAGTTGCATAATTATAGACTCCAAATTCAGAGTAATTTTCCTCCAGAAGAGAGAGGAAAGGAGGGAAGGGAATAAGATTGGAGAGGAATAAACAGTAGATTCAATTGTATTTAAAATGTCTTATTTTAAAATTCTAAAGAAATATGGTAAAATGCGAAGGTTTGACACAGTTGAATAGTTGTTATGAAGGTAGTATTTATTTTACTTGTTATGTATGATTGAAATATTTCAGAATGCTAAAAAAATTTATGTACAAGGGAGTACAAAAAGCTTTGTGAGTAAGCAAAACAAATGTCTTGGTAATCTATGTTCAAAGGATTATTCTCATTTTTGTTGTTTTGAAGCTTTTCAAAAAGTTTTCAAACACAACAGGAAGAGCTTAGGCTCAATTCATGTGCATATTTTTGTTTTTAAAACTTTCTTGAATTCGTACCCTTTCTAAATTTTGAAGGAAGGGCCTCTTTGAAAGGGTTTGTTTATATTTATCTAGTGAAAATTCATTCAATATCCTCTACAAAAAAAAAGAAGAAACAAAGAGGTATTGAAGAGGTACAATGATGCCCATTTTACATCAGCTAACAATGCAACAAGAAAGCAATTTCTTATCCCAACTGAGTTCATAGATGTATGGGCAATCCAGCAAATACTCTTCCTAGGTACACCACAGTAAATATATGCACTACTACATAGGGACAGGTGTACAAGAATGTGTATTGGTTTCAATGAATTAACCATTAGTAAAAAAAGGTTTAATGAATTATCATGAGTCTGCATAATGAGATCTTATCCAGTTTACAGTAGTAGGCAACTACCTTCACTTTGTATAATTATCTTGGTTATTCTTAAGGATTTCTTCCTCAGCAAAAAATTGTAAGATAATGTTATCTAAATGTAAGGCAGAAATTTGGTTTTTTATTAGTGCTGCAGAAAATTTAAATTTAAACAATAATTTTGGGAAAAATGTTTTTGTGATTTTAAATTGTCCAATTGAAGAATATATGGATTTCTATACATTCGGATCTTGTGTTATGTCCATCAATAAGAGTTTTTGATTTCTTTACCTTGTCATGCTTAACATATTCTTAAATGCTTTTTTTGCTTTTGTTTGTGCTGTGCATGAAATGTTTTCCATTCCCATTTGGGATACTCAAGGCTAGGATCTGTGAGAGGTATAGATTATTTAAAATATTTATCATGTATACAGCCAGCTTACCAAATTTTCTAACTAATTCTATTATTATATTTTCTTTTGAGATGGAATCTCACTCTGTTGCCCAGGCTGGAGTGCAGTGGTGTGATCTTGGCTCACTGAAACCTCCATCTCCTGGGTTCAAGTAATTCTCTGCCTTACCCTCCTGAGTAGCTGGGATTACAGGTGCCCTCCACCATGCCTGGCTAATTTTTATATTTTTAGTAGAGCATTTCCCCCAAAGTTCTAGTGTTAGAAACTTTATCCCCAATGCAACCATGTTGAGAGTGGGGCCTTTTGGGATGTATTTAGGTCATCAGGAATCCACCATCATGAATGGGTTCACTCTCTTCTACCCTTCTGCCATTGAGGACACCACACCCATTCCCTCTTGCCCTAACACTTTCTGCCATTTCCAGATACATCAAGAGGGCCCTCACCAGATGTTTGCACCTTGATCTTGGACTTCTCAGCCTCTCCAGAACTGTGAGAAATATTTTTTTCTTTATAAATTACCCACTATGTGGTATTCAGTTGTAGCAGCAAAAAATGACTAAGATAAAATATTTGCTAAGTCTTCTAGGGGCTCAGGTTGTTTGATCAATGGCAGCTCTCCCATTGCGGGTAAATAAAGAGATCTCCATTCTCTTTAACGACATCTAATGGCTCTCTAGTTTAGGAGCAGGTAGCAGGCTACCCTCTGCTATTTTGGGGAAATCTTTTGCTCCCCAGGCTCTTTGTTCTCTTTGATACTTTGTCCTCCTGCTATACTCCTTGGCCTCTTGGAAACCAGGGATACCTGATACTCTCATGGAAGGCCAGTGAAGGCCTTCTCCCTGGGGTTAACCAACCTTCACAAAGTAAATTATTTCCTGGGGTTCTACAAAGCTGGTCTCCAGATGCTCACTCAGATAAAGAAGAGTGTTCCATATCAGTCAGGTGGGGACTAACAGATTGGAATTGGTGAGGAAGTCAAAGGGCTGCATTTGGGTCACTGTATTTCCGGAATCCCCCTCTTTTAGATTTCTAGATTATTATGCCTAATAGACTCAGTGTTACTTTTTAAGGAAGCTGTTGAATGATATATGTATGGCTTCATCCTGGCTCAAGCACTCAGTGACTTGGCTTCCCACATTCCTCCTTTCTCATTCTCTATCCAACCATACACTTTAACTGAGTAGAGTCTAGATTACCTCAAAATGTACTTTGTACCATGATGGAATTCCAATTCATAGATAGCAAATCCTAGTGGTTTACACTTGCATTCAATTGAAAAAGTTATAGAATAACTGAATAAATTATCTTTATGGCACAGTTTATCATGCAGGATTGATAACATCACTAGATTGTTGGCGGCTGAAGACCAAAATACAAAACATGACACATTAGTTGGTCTCTAATAATGGCCCTCAGTGAACCATACTTTCCAGTGTTCCTGCCCACTGAATCTGGACTGGTGGGCCCATGACTTCCTTCAACTGATAGGATGCAGGAGAAGTGACAGTCAGACAGTCACAAGGCCTGAGCCTGTAAGAAGGTCAGTAGCTTTGAGTCACAGTGTTAGATGTCCAGCTACATCTTCCCCCTGCCTTTACCAGCTACAGTCCCAGACTTAGGCATCCTTGCCAGGGTGCCTATCAGACTCATCAGAGGAGAATCCTGGGTGTTCAAGCCTTGCCCACAATCTGATCACAGCTGCAAAGAGACCCTAAGTGAGACCAGCAGAAGAACCATCTAACAGAGCCTATTTAAAAACAATGGGAGAAACAGTGTGCAAAATGGCCTCTGAGTTCAGTCCTTGTTGAAGCTTAGGCTGACTTTGTTCATTCAAATAGACATTCTTCAGAATGCCAAACCACAGAATATAAAACATAATAAAATTGTTGTTTTAAGCCGCTAAATATTGAAGCAGTTTGTTCTGCAGCAATTTATAACCATAACATATGTTAAGGCAGAAATGTGGAGTGAAGTTGGGACTCTCAAACCCACACAGTGACTTATTTCCAGACCTAGATTTTCCATTTTGTTCGATGTTTTCATCCCTTTAAGCAGAGCCTTTGTCTCCTTCTTGCACTAAGACAAAAATCTTAGTGACACAATTTAGGATTTTTAGGACACTCTTGATTCTCAGGGATTTGAGAATGATCCACTAGAACCTACAACAATGAATGCAAATAAAAGCAATGCTCTAACTTGGATTCCCCAATATACTGAAAGTGTGCGATCTTGTTTCATTTCCCAAAAGCATTTGGCTCTCTGAATCAGGCCTTCAATCTAGTGAAATGTCTGTAAGAGTGAAATGGCACACACTCACCCAGGCTCATAAAATCATAATAATAATAAAAACCCCCTCAGACCTCTTTTTTTTTTCAGCTGTGAAGCAGCACCTGCCATTAGCTGTGGTGGTTCCTATTTTCATATTGTCTGACAGTAGCAGTTGGATCACGCTTGAGCCAGTGTGACTGAGAGGCAGGCTCCCTGCTTCCACAAAGCTGAATTTAATAAGATGAGAACAGCATGCCAAGATGGGGAGCTCCCTCCCTGACACTTATCCTGACACCAGCCCCTCAGCGGGGCCGTATTGCTGTGGTAATCTGGGTGAGCCGGACAGAGCGTCCTGCTTACAAGTTCAATATAATGGAACAGCAGGGGGTGAAGGGCTGGCAGAAAAGCTTAGCAAAGTTAAAGCCTATTACTCTATGCTTGAGGAAAAATGAGTCACCAAATATTACACCCAGAGCAAGACTTGAACCTGCCAAATGCAGCAGCAACACACGCTAAGTCTTGTCCATAATGGTGCATTCATTATCTTATGGTCCAGGGTAATGTGGATTTAAATGTTTTTAACCCTAATGGAAATGTATATGCAAATTTTCCCTTAAGCCCATCCCTCCCTCAGTATTCTTTTTGACCTATTTGAATCTAATAGGCAAGGTGACTGTACACTGCATATGTCAGAGAAAATGATGCCTTCTTAATCTGCCTTCAGCAGCAAGAAGAAGGCAAGAAACCGGACAGAAATCTTTCAGCTGCATGTTACGGCCTTTGTTGTTGCTGTTTTATGCCTCTTGTGGTGTTGAATTTAAAACTAATGGAAGAAATAGCATGCAAATGATCTCTGTATTCAGTCCTGATTGAGGCTTAGGCTGGCTTAGTTAACTTGAATATCAGCTCTTCATTACAAGAGAATTCCAAACCAAACTCTTCAATATAGGTAGGTTTTGATACAGGTTCTTCAATACTGGCCATTCAAATCAAACTCTTAGACATGGAACAGATTTGCCTTATATTTTCCATCAACCAGTGCCCTAGAACTTATATATTTCCATCAACCAGTCTAACTAAAAGGCCATTATTTAGAATCCTGATCATTAGGACTCTTAAGACTCAGGATATTTGAAAGAATCACAATAGTTAAGATTTGTGATTCCTCCTGCTTCCCTAGATCAGCTACTACCGTATTTTCACTACAGCAGAGGCCACTGAGATCATCAATTATGGTGTTAATGACAACAGCCACCAAATATTGAGCTCTTATCATGGGCCAGGTAGGTTGGTTGGGTACTTTATGCCTATTATCTCCAACTGTTATGTAGTGCATCATAAATGTTCTCATACTGTTCTTAAGATGTACGAAGAAATTTTACCTTTTTTATTTATAGCTGGTCAAATCTTGTTCATCAGAGTTTTCCAACAAAGATAAAACATTAAATGTCAGACTCTTTGAATGTATAGTGTCTTTCAGCTATATACTCAGTCTTTTAGGTTTCCTCTCTTTCCCCTTGCTCCTCTTGAATTTGGTATCTAGAATGCATGTGATTAGCACCAGTGGTGAATGAACACTCCAGACTCATGTTAGTTCTTGGGTTCCTGGAGGTCCTACCTTAGGATGGCTGGCCTAACCAACTGCATGGACTGAAGAGCAATCAGGTCCTAACTGGCCATTTGGAGTTTACTGTTGGCCTACTACTAGAGACTGTGGTCCTGGTCTATTGACTCTGTTTATGAAGCCTTCAAATGTTGCAGACTCTGAGCATCGCAAGGTGTACGCCAGTCCACCTTCTGTCTCTGTGTCCCCGCATCAGGACGTGTAGGAATACCTGTATGCCCTTCATGCCAGATGCAGGCCAGGGGGAGCAAGCCCACCTCCTCAGTCTCATCTCTCTAGTTCCTCTGTCATTCAGTGGCGTACTTTCTTTCCCACTCCATGAGGACATGGTACAGAGATGAATAGAGGATCCTTCCCAAGATCTTAGCTTTGTCTAGGGAAGTAGATTGCTAATCTTGGTGTCTCGGGCGTATCCTAGACACATCTAAATATTTCCATTGTCCTCTCACTTTAAATGCTGGACAAGGAGTGAGAGAAATGGGAATCCTGACATCTGACCTCCTTCCTTTATCATTCACACCTTTCTTCTGTTTAACACTGCCCTGGGCCCAGAACCAGGGCTTGCCCCTTCCTCTCCCTGCCTAGCCAGACCCCCATACCACATATCATGAGTTCTTGTGTACTCTAACTGCCCTAATTTAGGTTCCCCAGAAACAGACAAGAAATCCAATGGAAGTAGAATATTTGGGAGGGGCAAAACCCACCAAAGTGGGAAAATGAGAAAGGCAGGCAGTAAATAAATGGTGCATAATAGACCCGTTACCACTGTGGGCAACTGTACCTTAATCCGATGGGGAAACTCTGGGTAACAGAGCAGAGCACATGTTCAGAGTTATTCCACCCAAGGGTTAAGGAAGCTGCAGCTTTTGTACATCAATTCCTGTATTTGCTGTTGCTTCAGACAAAGCCACCAGACCCCAGCCATGGATTATCTGATTCAAAATGACTTTAACAGTTAAATTTTGACATTTGAGACTTGTAGTTTTCCTAAACATTATTTCATTAACTTGTGAACCTTCTCCTACTTCTTGATCTGAAAGCCAACCAACCAAACAAGCAGAAACCATTACAGTGTTCATTCTAGTTCAGCAAAAGACATGCACTAAAACAAAATAATTTGGTTGTGTATCACCAACCAACTCTCACAAGAAATTCATTACTTTGGTACAAAGTAACAGCTTTTAAATAAAAATCCAGCTAATGCTTTTGATCAAACTATAGCAATTGCAAAAGGAATTTATTTCCTCTTATAAATCAAAGTAATACCCCAACACTGGAGAGCCAAACTATCTTATTTCTCAGCTTTCTGAATATGCAGGTCTCTCCTCTCCGAAACATTCTCATATCCAACTCCCAGCATCCTTGTCTTTATAGACACCATTTAGGAATCACTTTACATATAATTTCTTCTGAAAATCTTTCTTTCATTCTGCCACACATCTTCCAATTCCCGAGAAAGCACTTTACTCATAGCACAGGGTATTTAACCTACAGATGGAATGAATCCATCTGTGCAGTAATGGCCAGATTTCCTCTCTGAAGCCCACTAACTCATGAGTTCATATATATAAGGAGTGCTTTCTAAACAAAAGTAGCTTGACATCTAGCATGGCTTACATGTTCAAAGTGGTCACACGGTAAGTGAATTACACTTCTGTTTAGTCCCCATGAAGCCTAGCCTAGATAGAAGACAGCACCTGTTCTCAGAAAGGCCTGGGATGGAATCCTAATTTACCTCCTCTGTGACTTCTGGCAAATTGCCTAACCTCTGTAATCTTCTGTTTCCTCATCTGTGTTATGAAAACAGTAGTGTTTACCTGTCAGGGATGTTGTGCCACTAAATGAGATGTAAGTCCATTGTTTGGTGTTTTATCTAGCAAATGGCAAGCTGGAAAGTGGGTTCTACTGCTAGTTCTCAGTAGAGAATACATGGAATCATATTAATATTTATAATGTATTTATTCCTACTATAACAGAAGTCTGAGAGGCTGAATACATAAAGTAGTGGTTCTCAAATTTTAGCATGTATTAGAATGCACAGATCATATTTTATATATAAATATATATATGAATGTATCTCTATTTATATATGCAGATTACAGGGTCCTAGCTCTAGAATTTCTAATTAAGCAGGTATAGGGCAGCATCCAAGGCATTTCTGACAATCTCCTAGATGACCCTGATTCTAACTACACTGATGGTCCTGGCACCATCCTTTGAAAATTGATTCTTGCTGTCTTCATATCTTCCTCAGCCCAGACAGCTGCACATAGGAGTCACTCAAAAAGCTTTCGAAATTACTAACGTGTGAGTCCCATACCATGGATTTCTAATTTAATAATAGGTCTAAGGTGTATCCTGAGCATTAGGGTTTTGAAACTTTCTCAAGTGATTCTAATGAGGAGCCAAGGTTGAGAACTGGGGCCCCAGGTGCATGTCAATGATGCCTGGCATCTCAAAGTGTGGTTCTCAGACCAGCGGCATCCACATCACCAGGAAGCTCGTTAGAAATGCGCAAACTCAGACCCCACCTGGACCTAACTAATCAGAATCTGCATTTTAAATAAGATCTTCCAAAGGATTCTTATGCATGTCAACTGTGAGAAGCTCTGAAATGGGGAGTCCTCTCACCCAGCTCACATCAGAAGAAGTACTACCAGATCTTACTTTTGCTTCCAGGATTGTCTTTCCTAAAAGACCAGGATTTAAGGCAAAATGAGCAAAATGAAGAACTCATTAACTGTGACCTTTCCCCAGAAAGAGGGGTTTTTACGCCTGCACTGCAGGCATGAATCTGAGAACCCTTCTCTCTTTGTCCCCATCCTTTTTTCCTCTTTATCTTCCCAGACTCAGTTTCCATCTCCAGACACAGCCCTCACCACACCTGTTTATTAACGGCCAAGGCTATACTCTGATTCAAGTCAAACAGCAGGCAGGATCAATGTCTTAGCAAAAGTCAGGAAAATGAAACTCCTCTTTTAAAACATGTTAGCACCTGGTTTCTCCCTAAATTACCCTAACACACAAATGTGTTAAGTATTAAAATAAAATCTTTATCCGCTACAGGCTGGAAAGAGAAAAGTAACATGGAAGGGATGCCTAATGATTTGGAAAAAGAAAAAGATCCAGCTGCATTAGTAAAGAAATTATGAGGTGTCTATGACCAGAGAAACCTGAAATGTGCTAATTGAATGCCCTCAGATACCATTATCAGTGAGGCCCCTCCAGAGCCAGCAGCACAAGCTCATCTGAGCAGAAACCTGAGCTAACAGCAAAGAGAACTGTCTTGATGGCCTAAGTAGGCTTCTAGGGTACATGAGTCAGCAGGGGAGGGGTCCTTCTGCATGTGAGTTCATTAGGAATCTTCCATAATCAAGAGTGAAAATCACCTCTGGTTGAGTGTATTTGAAACCCAGAAAAAAGGCAAGTCGTATTTTTAGAGAACAATAACAGCCATATTAGGAATACGTGCATGCACACATTGCAGTCATGCACACATGCACACGCCCACACACACTCCAAATCACAACTCTCGTTACTCCAAATGTGTTCCATGGACCAGCACCATCAGTATCATCTGACCCCACCCCGTACCTACTGTTTATGAATCTGCATTTCAACAAGATCCTCAGGTCATCTGATGTACTTTGAAGTTTGAGAAGAATTACTTTAGACCAGTGGTTCACATCTTCGGCTGTGCGTTAGAATCACTCAGGAATTTCAATAGGCAGCAAATTTTGACAGCCAATAGTCTAAAATCAAAGATAAAATTATGACCTCTCTTTCCCCTTCAAATTGAGCCCTTTCACCGCTTTTGAAACAGGACTTTGATATTCAAGAGAAATACTTTAAGACTGCTATTGGAAGATATGGCTAATAACAGAAAAGATCAGGCACATTCAGGGTAGCTGGCCATAGACAGCTAAGAACTCTTTTAAAGACTAACTTTTTTCTCTTCTAATAATTATGTCTTTAGCTAAAAGCTTACTGAGACTACACACCACGACTTACTTTGTATAACATCAGACTTCAGGCAAACCAAAGGGCGTGGGCCAGCATCGGTGCTCAACCAATGTTTGTAATTAATGATAAATTACTGATAATAAGTGAAAGCTCAGAATTCTGGCTTTTCTGTGCTATTCATTTTTTTTGTACACTTCAATTATGGAAGAAATTGTTAGGATTGTATCTCTTCATCAATATTATAACTCTTTGAAATGCAGGAACACATTACTGCTTCTTCCCCCTTCCCATCCTAATACACAATATGTTAATAAGCACAAAGCATATATTCAGTGTTTGTAAACTTCATTGACTATCTTCAACTTTTTATGCAACTAGAAGGCATGAGTTTTTACATAAGAACATCTGAATTTTTGTAATTATGAAGCATGCATTACTGGGAGTTTACTGTATTTTACATAAAAACTTTTAATTAATGAGACTTCATCAAGAATAAAAAACAGCTGTCAAGAATAATTTTCTTTAATGTCTTCTAAGATATGTCATAGATTCAGAATATATTCAACAGAGCATACTGCACTTTACTTTCTATAAATCTGCGCAGTGAGTATCTGTGTTTGGAATGATTATACCAGACAAGGGGTTGGCAGATGTAATTTGCTTTCTGTAAAGGACCAGGTAGTAAATTTTTTTTCTTTGTTTCACCAGCCATGCAGCCTCCGTCATACCTATCTACTCTGATATTGAAAACAGCCATAGACAATGAATAAGCAAATGCTTGAACTTGTGTCCTAACAAAAAAATTTATGAGAACAGGCGGATGTGGCCTACAGGATATAGTTTTTCAACCCCTACAATTGGATGATGTAAAAGGTAAATGTGGAATGAAGTATACTTACAAAGGCAAAATAAATTAGTTTTCGTACAAGCTAGAGTATAAACAACTGCCCAAAAATGCAAACATATATACTTAGATACTATTTTCACAGAGAAAAGGAAACTATAAATCCTTAACAAATTTTTTCAGAGCCAATTTGGGTGTGGAGAGTGAGAAACTGCTCTGCTAACTTGTAGCTTTAAGAAATATTTAATTAATCAGGACATGATATTCCTCAAATAGATTATTCACAATTTTATGTAAAGACTGTAGCAACAAAAGATTGTAGGATGACTTCTTCTCCATTATAGAGAGAATCAAGTGATGACTTAAGTAAGTAAACTGGAAACATAACCCACCTTAGTTTTCCAGAGAAAGTAAGGCAATGAGAAAGCCAGCCAGGAGCTGAGGGAAACACCTACAGTCAAAATAATGTCTATTACACTGTAAAAGCTCTTAGTCTTTTGATTTGTGCATTGAACGAGATCATTTCAGGGTTGAAACTGTTGAATCCTAAGTGAATAGGTAAAGACTTCAGGTTCTCTGGTAATTTGGAGATTCCTTCTCTCAGAAGACATAATAATTAGCTCAGGAGGATACTCAGCCAAAGCTAGTATGCTATTGTGGGTCTCTTGACAATGTCTAACTCAATGGCCTTCACCACTCATGAGACCCAATGCACACACAAGAAAATGGGTTTCTCTATCAAATAAAACAAAAATATTAGCTTTGCCTTAGCAGATGTTCCTCCAAGTTTAATCCGGTTTGATAATTTTAGAAGACATAGATTTTGTTTGATTAGAATTGATTATCAGAGCACACTACTGGTTAAATATTCTGGATTTGAAAAAGAAATTTAGTTTCACTCAGGGTTTCAGCAAGCTGGTGTCATGTTTGTCGTCGTTGTGATGGTGGTAGTGACTTTCTTGTGGGGTTGGGTTTAAGACCCACCTATTGAGCTCTTTACCACCTCCTTCTTTCTTCCTCATTCTAGAAGTATTTTCCCTCCAGAGCAGTAGGTGCTTAAGCAACACGTGCTAATGAACTAGATAGAAAGAAGCATCTCTCAGTTTGGTAACGGGCAAGCTGCATTTGCATATTTCAGCCTGAGAACTGTACGTTGCTTTAAAGGTGATGAAGTATCTCTAAGGAAGTCTCTTAGATTTAAACCTCCCTTATAATTTCTGGCTTCATGTTAAATATGTAACAGTTTCCCTCTCCATAGCATTTTGTGGAAATTGGTAATATAGATGGCCATTTACAAAACTGGAACTGGGGTGAATACACGCACGACTTTGCCTGGGACAATCTCATTTTCCACCTGCTTTCCCAACAAAATTTTAGTAGTTTTCCCTTTCAATCTCAAAAGTGTACAGATTGGACAATAAATCATATAGTCAGTCTAACAAGAGCTGACATTTATTAACCATTTCTCTTAGCTAAGCACACTGCTAAGCATTTCTATGCCAATTACTTTATTAAATTCTCACAATATCCTTTGGAGAGTTTACCTTATGGTTTTCATGTTATAGATGAGGAAACAGTGTAAGAGAACTGGAGTTATATGGATAGTAAATAGCAAAACCTAGATTTTAACCTATGCAAATGATTCTAAAAAATGTTCAACCACAATGTTCCATTTCTCATTAAAAGCTGCAGTATACTGCAAAGTGCCAGGGAATTGGGAATTGTTTATCTCTTCTGTTTGGGAGAAATTGTATTTGGAGAGAAGGTAAGAGACAAAGTTAGAAAGAAAGATGAAAGCTGCATAAATATAATTTTATAAGCAATATTAAAGTTTCCACGTCTTTCTTCTCCTTAGCTGGCTTAGTCTGGGATATGACATGAAGTTAAAACATGTGCATTTCCAGAGGGGGCTTTGCACATATGCATACATCTATGTCTGTAGGTGAAGAAGAAACTAACAAGAGACAAGGTGATTTGCCATTAAGTTTACAGTGAGGACTGTAATGTGTTCCAGTTAATAGCTGTTGTAGATCAAATACTATGTCTTAATTATTTTGGTGCTTTTTTCCCCTTTCACTCTCAAACATTTCCCAGTTTGTGCAATAAATTGTATTGCAGTAATATCTATAATAAAATATTCAAATAATCTTATTTTTGTTTAAGCGTTTTTTATGCTTTATTAAAATCTTAATGCATATCGTTAAATATTTCTTGGAATATTTTATTTCTAGAAAAATGGACTTGATCATTCCTTCAGAGATTTGTTGAAAGCACTAAAATAAGCAATGAAGGGTGGGAATGAATCCACAAATGAAGGTGACAGCCTATGCAAGCAATATCACGAGATGATTACCACAGAATCTTATAACAAAGGTAGGTAAACTCATTTCTGGAAAGAAGAGACTTTATCAAGGATAGGAGCTTTGTCCTGGACATAAAATATGTGAACAAGAGTTTATGTGGTGGTCAGTATAGTAGAAGAATATTTTAGAAAAACAAGTAAGCAAAAACATACAAGTCCTCAGTAAACTGAAGGCTATGCAGGGGAAGAATAAGGGACCAGCTCTTTCTGCCTCCAATGCCGAGCATCAAGAGAATAGAGAAAGGTGGAAAAAAACAGCAGGAATTTCTCGCAGTTTCTCTCGTCAGACATAAGGACTCTCCTTTCTTGGAGTTTTGGATACCTAACCAGCCACAACCGCAATTGTCACCACCACTGCCACAGAATTTCCTGGGAGATGGAGCAGTAGAAAACATCAATTCTCTTTGACCCCATGAGGCACCCTTTCTCCTTCTTTAGATTACAATTAAGCGGGTTTTCTTGGAGTTCGTTCTGTCTGTACCTGATGTATAGTTCCTGTTTCCAACTGTCTTGGTCCTACAGTAGGAGATGCCAGAGGAGAAAAGTGGTTCAGTGGTACTCCAGGTTCTGGTTTCTTTCCTTAATCTGTCTGCTACCACTTACTTTACAGGCTCCTCAGAGAACTACATACATTCCATGCAGGGTTTTAACTTTCTTCATGGAGAGAGACAGAGTGGAATACGTTTACTTCAACTTGACTAGACATCCCAGAAAAGACAGGATATCCCAGAAAGAACGTCTTAGTTACCGTAAGAAGATTGGCTTCGTGACTAAAAGTATCCAGAAAACTTTTTATCTGAAATTTGAGAAAGTCATTGGACCCATCTTAGATTTCACCCAAGAGCTGGAGGAGAAAAGAATAAAGTGGTTTTATGAAAGGTCTTTCACCTTAATGATTTCATGTGGTTAAATTTTTAAAAAGAATATTTACAAGTATTTCACTTTAGTAATCAATTCTACAGAGCAAGCAGGAAAAAAAAAGTCAGTCTGAAAGTACTTGAAATGCTTAATTATTTTTCAGAGTAGACAGTAAGGAAGAAAAAGCTCCAGATCCTAACTTTGGCTCTCCGCTTCACTGAATTACCAAAATAAGGGGAAGTCTTCAGCCATGGCTTCAGATCAGGACAAGATGGGAACTTCATCATGCCCGTGTTATTGTTGGGGGATTGATCCCAAAATAAAAGACCTAAGTTTCAGCTGGTTCCAAACCATAGAGAATTTTACCCACACAAAGCCCCCATTTGCCAATGCAAATCTGGTAATTGGACATTTAATTACCCTATTTGCACACATAAATGAGGGGTGTTCCTGCAAGAAATCAGAGTCCACTTTTAAAACTTTGGCCGCAAGCAACGAAACCACATGCTTTTGTCAACAGTTAAGTTGATTAGAATTGTGTTTATTTCTGCTCGTGTTAGGCCACATGTATTTTCATTGGAGCCTGATGTCTACTGAGTTAAAAGCTTAGTTTAAAAAACCTATGTTATGCAGAAAATCTAGATAGTAATTGCCAACTATGTGCCAAGAATCCTTTCATCATGTAGAGAATACAAGGTCTGAATAAAAAGAAATATTCTTTGCAACCTCATATGCTTGGGCAGACTCAGCAGTCTTATCGTTGTAATAAAGACAGAAGGGCCTTTTAAAAGAATACTTTAAACAAAATTTCCAGCATGGATTACTCTTTTGGGTAAATGGCTCAAACATTGAATTTTCCCACTTCCCTAGGGCAGGTAAAGGGGTGAATTTTCTCTGAATACCTTCTAGCTAGACAGTGTCCTAACAATGTCCTTAGGGGGGAAAAGTGTTCTTTCATTTGGAAGCATGTATTGTGAGTAGGCCCATCTGGGTTTCCTCCCTATGAATAGAAATATCAAGATTTGGCTGTTTTTTGATCTTTGATTATATGCAGGCCTGAGTTCTAGTCCTGGCTCTAACTCAAACTGTGTACTATTAGGGACAGACTCAGTTCCTGACAATTGCTTTAAAAAATGGTGAAGGGAAAGCTTGTCAGGGAGAGTCAAGCAGAAAGTCTGGGAAATGGAGGCAGGGACAGGAGGCCTCTAAGGTAGCAATGGTAGAGGAGGATGAACAGTAAGAGATGGTCATTAGATTTGGTGATTTAAAGGTCAATAGTAACTTTGTCTTGGTCACTAGATGCTTAATAAATGTTTTTTGAGTGAATGACTTAATTATCAGCACAATTTGTTGAGTACCCCTTGCCCAGGAATCACCATGCAAGGAGTCTGGATTACTTTCTCAGAGGGAGAAAATGGGCTCCTGCCTACAAGAGAGCTCAGAGAGTACTTGCCAAAGAGTAAAAACTAGCCAAGGTGAAACAACTGAGCAAGACAGTCAAAGATGTAATGTGAAATGAGGGAGCAAGATGACCTTTGAGTTCTTACATAATAATGGGATGCCTATTGTGTATTACATTCTATAGAGGTGCTCACCTCCCACTGAAGTACAGGGTATCAAACTATGGAAAGACAGAAGTTGGCTTGTCGCCACCACTGCTGTGATCACCTTAGGTTCAGTACATGCCAACCAAAGCAGAAAAGCTGTGTACCTGGTAAGGCCCCACTACAACATGGTGAAAACCAGAGAACTTTGGAACTTGGCCTGGATTATGGCATCCCAGAGGTAGAATGCTTGCTTTCATCACTTCTTTTGTCTCTAGATTATGGGGCGCATCAGGACTCTCTTCTTGGCTCTATCTTCTTCTATTATTTTTATTTTTCATGTGGACATGTGGGATACACACACACAAACATACACACAAACACTCTCTCTCTCTCTCTCTCTCTCTCTCTATATATATATATATATATATAATGCATAATATATGATAATATTCAAAAGAAAGTATTCTGCTTATGTGTTATGTGTGAAAATGGTTATGTGTGAAAACTGTTAGTTTGAAAACAGAAACAGAAGTATGGGGCCTGTCAACTTGCTCACCATTCCATCCCTCAATAAAACATGTTTTTAAATCTTCAGCACAATTTTTCTTCTTCTTTCTTCCTTCCATTCTCTTTCTTCCTTTATTTTCTTTCGAGAAGCTAAAGTGCTATTGTGATGGGCTTAACTGGACATTAATGAAAAGTGACTCTATTAGTTGAACATAGAAGTAACAGTGTTTAAAGATATGTTATCAGTGGCTAAACACTCTGACCAAACTTTAGAGGTCAGGGGGTTAAGAAAAA
Organism: Cacajao melanocephalus; assembly: GCA_963573385.1. Lineage (NCBI taxonomy): Eukaryota > Metazoa > Chordata > Mammalia > Primates > Pitheciidae > Cacajao > Cacajao melanocephalus. Next base: position 7,573 of record CAUYLG010069100.1, on the reverse strand, counting down.
TATTTTTTCACTTTTACAAACCTGTGAACTTCAGCTGTGTCCTGTTGGTTTAGAAGCAGAAGAGAGAAGAAAAAATTACCTTTAGTAAGTGTTAACTAGATTCCAGGCTCATTAACCAAATTATCTCAGTTAACTCTCTCTGCCACCTTCAGGTGGGTATTAATATTTACTTTATAGATGAGAAAGAGTGTTGTTTAGAGAAGATTGGCAATTTGCATAGGGTCACCTAGGGAAGGAAAAGAATCAGAAGGCATGTTCTATGATCTTAAAATACATCCAAAATATTGGTGTTTTTTCAATCTGTGGTTCAGGAAGTCAATTTAATGTACCAAGACTAAAGTTTTTTTTTAATTAAAAAAAAGACTAAAATCGATTTGAAAATACCCAACTACCATTTCCTGAAGCTTTTGCTTTATTTGGTATGTGTGTGTATGTGTGTGTGTGTGTGTGTGTGTGAGTGTATATGTGTGTGTGTTCTCCCTGAGTTGTAGTCAAAAGTTTGAAAGCCACTGCAATTGCCCATACTGGTGCTATGCAGTAAGAAAAAAATTGTCTAGGTAGTTGTCATTAGGATAACTACATAATTTATAATCCAAACAAGAACACTTTGGAAAATGAAGGAAATTCTATCATTGAATCGCTGACTGCTTTGACTAATGGATTATAACCAAAGTATCACTATACCTAATTCAGACCAAGCCATTAAGAGGACTGGAATCTTCTGCTTTTGTCTATTGAAACTCTCAGTTGCCACATGAAAAATCCAAAATCCAACTACATTACATGGAGAAGCCACAAGTCTACAGTCTATAATTATTGATAAATTAATAAATTAATAAAATGTCATAGTTTGCTCAGATTTTCTTAGTTTTTACCTAATGTCCTTGTTCTGTCCCAGGATCCCATCCAGGATACCAGATAACATTTAGTTGTCATACTCCTTAGACTCCTCTCAGCTATGACAGCTCCTCAAACTTTTCTTGTTTTCAATGACCTGACAGTGTTAAAGAACACTGGCCAGGTATTTTCTCATGATTAGACTGGGATATAAATTTGGGGGAGAAAGATCACCGAGGTAAAGTCTTTGATCCACTTTGAGTTAACTTTTGTATGTGGTGTGAGGTAGGGATTCAACATCATTCTTTTCCCATGGATATACAGTTGCCCTAGCACCATTTGTGACAAAAACTTTGCTTTACCTTTTAAAATATTTTTTTTTGAGAGGAGGAGGAATATCCTGGATGATTTACATTTTTATGTAAATTTGGCATTGCCTTGCCAATTTTGGCAAAATTAGCTAGGATTTTTATAGAAATTGCATTGAATCTGTAGGTCAATTTGGGGAGTATCAAAATAGTAATAATGTTAAACCTTTCAATCCTTGAACATAGGATGTCTTTCCATTTATTTAGGCCTTCTTGAGTTTCTTTCAACAAATATTTTATAGTTTTCAGAACATAAATTTTACATTCCTTTTGTTAAATTTATTACTATGTTATCCTTTTTTTATGTCATTGTAAATAGAAATGTTTTCTTAATTTTATTTTCTGATTGTTCATGGAAAGTATGTAGTAATATAATTGATTTTGTATGTTGATCTTGTGCCTTTCAATTTTGCTGGCAGTTAGGCATTCTATGTCACAGGATAAGATAGGAGGTTGGCACAAGATACAGCTCATAAAGACCTTGCTGATAAAACAGGTTGCAGTTAAGAGGCTGGCTAAGACCCATCAAAATCAAGATGGTGACAAGAGTGACCTCTGGTTGTCCTCACTGCTACACTCCCACCAGTGCCATGAAAGTTTACAAATGCCATGGCAACGTTAGGAAGTTACCCTATACGGTCTAAAAAGGAAAGGCATGAATAAACCACCCCCTTTAAAGCACATAATCAGGAAATAACCATAAAAATGGGCAACCAGCAATCTTGGGGCTGCTCTGTACATGGAGTAGCCATTCTTTTATTACTTTCTTTCTTTTCTTTTGTTTTTTTTTGAGATAGAGTCTCCCTCTGTCACCCAGATTAGAGTGCAGTGCCAGTGCCTCCACCTGCCAGGTTCAAGCGATTCTCCAGCCTCAGCCTCCTGAGTAGCTGGGACTACAGGCGTGCACCACCATGCCTGGCTAATTTTTTGTATTTGTAGTAAAGACAGGGTTTCATCATGCTAACCAGGCTGGTCTCAAACTCCTGACCTTGTGATCCCCCTGCCTTGGCCTCCCAAAGTGCTGGGATTACAGGTATGAGCCACCGTGTCTGGCCATTCCTTTATTTTCTTAATTAACTTGCTTTCACTTTACTCTACCAACTCACGCTGAATTCTTTCTTGTATGAGATCCAAGAACCCTCTCTTGGGGTCTGGATCTGGACCCCTTTCCAATAACACAATGGGTTTATTTTGCCCACTGCCCAGATGCAACCTACTCACCAAGGCAGGGGATTGCAGTAGAGAAACAGTTTAATTCAAAAAGTGCTGGCTGAACAGGAGACTAGAGTTTTATTATTACTCAGATCAACCTCTTTGAAAATTCAGAGGCTAGGGTTTTTCAAGGCTAGTTCTGTGGGCAAGGGAATAGGTGATGCTGATTGCTTGGTGGTGCAATCATAAGGATATGAAAATAGTTCTCATGTGCTGAGTCCACTTTTGGGTGGGGCCACGGAGCTGGTAGGTAGGTCCAAGTGGAGCTACTGGTGGTCATAAACGCAAAAACTAGAAAAGACATCTCAAAAGGTTCTGCAATAGTGATGTTGTCTGCAGGAATAATTGAGGAAGTTGCAAATCTTATGACCTCTGGAATAAACATTTCTTATTTTTTCTGTCTCCACCTTAGCAGAATTCAGGCTCCTGTCATCCTCCTAACCTGATGGTCTTTTATTAGCTTTACAAAGATGGTTTAGTTTTGGGGAAAGGCTATAGTTATTTAAAATATAAAATAAATTTCTCCCAAAGTTAGCTTGGCCCAAGCCCAGAAAAGACTGAGCACAGTGTGGAGGTTAAAAGCCAGCTGAGACTTGGTTAGATTAGATCTTTTTCATGTCACAATTTTCTCACTGTTACAATTTTTGCAAAGGTGGCTTCAGAAACTCCAGTAAATTTTAACAGAAAGGGGACAGCACATACTTTTGTCTTGCTTCTGATCTTTTTCAGAAAATCACTCAATTTCTTACCATAAGGTATGATATTAGCTGTGAGTTTTTGTAAATTCACATTATTCGATTCAGAAATTTTCTTTCTACTCTTAGTTTGTTGTATTTTTATCATGAAGTGGTATGAATTTTGTCAAATACTTTTGCTGTCATCTGATGATCATGTGGTTTTAGTACTTTATTGTATTAATATGTTTATTACATTATTGATTATCCGATGCTAAGCTAAACTTACGTTGTTGGGAAAAATCTCACTTAGTCATGGTGTGTAATGTTTTTATATGTTGCAGGATTAGGTATGCTAGTATTGTGTTGAGGATTTTTGCCATGTATATTTATAAGAAATGTTGATTTGTAATTTTCTTTTCTTATGATGTCTTAACCTGTTTTTTTTAAATCAGAGTAATATTAACCTAACAGAGTGGATTGTGAGATATACTTCCTTTTCTTTGTTTTTTCTTTATTATTATTATTATTTGAGACAGTGTCTCATTCTGTCACCCAGGCTGGATTGCAGTTGGCACCATTATGGCTCACTGCAGCTCAGGTGATTCTCCCACTTTGGCCCCCCAAGTAGCTGGAAATAAAGGCACATGCTACCATGCCCAGCTAATTTTTTGTAGAGATGGAGTTTCACTATGTAACCCAGGCTGGTCTTGAACTCCTAGGCTCAAGTGGTCGACCCACCTCAGCTTTGCAATGTGCTGGGATTATAGGCATGAGCTACCATGCCAGGTCTCTTTTCTATTTTTTTCTATTTTCTATTTTTTGAAAGATTATTGTTAATTGTTCTGTAAATATTTGCTAGTAAAAAAACTAGTAAAGTGATCTGAGCCACGGCTTTTCTTTGCAGGAAGTTTTTTTGATTACTAATCATATCTCCATTTTTTATAAATATACTCAGATATTATGTTTATTCTTGAATGAGTTTATGTAGTTTATGTCTTTCTAGGAATTTATTCATTTCATCTAGATCATCTAACTTGTTGGTATACATTTACTCATAGTATTTCTTTTAATCCATTTTTTATTTCTGTAAAATTAATAGCAATATTCCCTTCTTTGTTCCTGGTTTTAGCAATTTGCGCATTCTTTCTTATTTTTTCCCTTTTGTCAGTCTATCCAATAGTTTATCAATTTTGTTGATCTCTTCAAATAACCAAGTTTGGTTTTGTTTATTTTTCTCTATTTTATTAAATTTCCCATTTTATTAATTTTATTCTAATCTTTATTATTGCTGATTATTCTCTATTGCTTTTTTCTTTCCCATTTTATTAATTTCATTCTAATTTTTATTATTGCTTTTCTTCTGCTAGATTTGGATTTAATTTGTTCTCATTTTTTCAGTTTTTGAGGCAGAATTTTGTTATTGATTTGAGACTTTTTTTCTTTCCTAAACATTTGTTGCTATAAAATTCTTTCTCAGTGTTGCTTTAGCTGCATCCAATAAGTTTTGTGTGTTTTGTATTTATTTTTATCCACTTCAAAGAATGTTCTAATTTCTTAAGATTTCTTTTTAGACCTATTGATTATTTAGAAATATGTTATTTAATTTTCATATATTTGTAATTTTCCCTACTGTCTTTCCATTATTAATATCTGCTTTCATGCCACTATTATCAAAGAACATATTCTGTATGATTCCAATTATTTTAAAAGTACTGAGGTTTGAATTATGACCTAGCACAGAGTCTATCCTGGATAATTTTCTATGTGCACTTGAGAAGAATGTGTGTTCTATTCCTGTTGAGTAGAGTGTTCTATAAACATAGATTGTAGTTTATTCATAGTGTTTTTCAGATATTCTGTTTTTTTACTGATCTTCTGCTTAGTTGTTTTGTCCATTATTGAAAGTGGAGTGTTGAAGTTTTCAACTATTCTTGTTGAATTGTACATTTCCATTTTAAATTTTGTCAGAGATTGCTTCGTGTATTTTGAGGTTTTGTTGTTTATGTCTCTGAATGTTTATTATTATTATTATATCTTCTTGATGGATTACCTCTTTAATTACTGTAAAAGGTTCTTATTTGTCATAGCATTTTAAGCCTTTTAAAAAAATTTTGTTGTAACTACACAAGTTTTCATGTGGTTGCTGTGTGCATGATCAATCTTTTTCTAACCTTTTACTTTCAACTATTTGTGTCTTTGTATCTAAATTTCACCTCCTATTGAAGACATTATAATTGGATCATGTTTTTATATCAATTTTATTTCTGCCTTTTGATTGAGTTGTTCCATCTGTTCACATTTAATGGTTTTTTTGATATAGTTGGATTTCTACCAGCCATTTTGCTTTTTGGTTTCTGGCTTTTTCCTCTGTTCCTCTTTTTCTGTTGTGTTTTGCACTGAGTGAATATTTTCTATTATAACATTTTAATTCCTATGATTTTTTTTAACTCATTTTATTTTTAACTTACTTATTTTCACTTATTTTCTTAGGGGATGTTCTTGAGCTTAACATATACATCTTACAATCTGCTTCAGATATATATTGTCTTGATTCCAGAGAGATATAGAAATGTTACTCCCATATAGTTCCATTCTCTTTCCCTTTTTTTGTACCATTATTGTTATATATACATATTACATCCATATATGTTACAAACCCAACAATACAATAATTACTACTTTATATAACTTTATGTCTAATAAAGAGGCTGAGGAAAGAAAGAACAAATATATGTTTATAGATTGTTATACCAACCTTCTTTGAAATGTTTGTTTTTCTTTTAATTTGTACCTGTGGATTCAAGTTACCATCTGGAGTCATTTTCTTACTCTAATACAGCGTTACTATCATTCACATATTTTGTAATGTTAATTGTCAAATCTATTATATTTTTATGTTTAGGTCCAACAGTTTAATTAGTTTTATTAAATTGCTTTCTAAATCACTGAAGACATTGAAATAATAAAAATATACATTTATATTGTCATTTAATAGTGCCCTATTGGTGTTTTTTAAGAATGGATTCAAATTTCTCTAGTATTATATGCTTTCAGCCTGAAAATTTCTTATAGCATTTTTTGTAAAGTATGTCAGCCAGCAATAAATTCTATCAGTTTTTTGTCTATCTGGTAATATTTTTATTTCACCTTTGTTTCTGAAAGATAGTTTTACTGACTACAAGTCTCTTGGTTGACACGCTGTTGGGATTTTTTTTTCCTTTCAGCACTTTTGATACAATTGACCTCTGAACAACATGTGCTTGACTACATTTGTCCACTTATATATGGATTTTATTCTGCCTCTGCCAACCCTGAGATACAAAGACCTCTTTCTACTCCTCCTCAGCCTATGCAATGTGAAGACAATGAGAATGAAGACCTTTATGATGACCTATTTCCGCTAATAAATAGTAAATATATTTTCTTTTTCTTATGATTTTCCTTTCTTTTTGGTTTGTTTGTTTAAAACAGAGTCTCACTCTGTTGCCCAGGCAGGAGTACAGTGGCACAACCTTAGCTCACTGCAACCTCCGCTTTCTGGGTTCAAGTGATTCTTCTGTGTCAGCCTCCTGAGCAGCTGGGGCCAAAGGCATGCACTACTACATGTGTGGCTAATTTTTGTATTTGTAGTAGAGACAGGGTTTCACCATGTTGGCCAGGCTGGTCTCAAATTCCTGATTTCAAGTGATCTGCCCACCTTGGCCTCCCAAAGTGCTGGGACTACAGGCATGAGGCACCACACCTGGCTCTTTGTTATGATTTTTCTTATAGCATGTTTTCTCTACCTTACTTTAATGTGGGAATAGAGTATAAAATACATATACCATCCAAAATATGTGTTAACCGGATGTTTATGTTATCAGTATGACTTTTTGTCAACAGTAGGCTATAAGTAGTTAAGTTTTAGGAAAGTCAAAATTATATGAAAATTTCTGTCAAAACAGGGGATTGGTGCCCCCTAACTTGAATGTTGTTCAAGGGTCAACTGTTCCAAAAGAGAGCCAGCATAGCCAAGTCAATTCTAAGCAAAAAGAACAAAGCTGGAGGCGTCACACTACCTGACTTCAAACTATACTACAAGGCTACAGTAATCAAAACAGCATGGTGCTGGTACCAAAACAGAGATATAGACCAATAGAACAGAACAGAGGCCTCAGAGGCAATGCCACACATCTGCAACCATCTGATCTTGACAAACCTGACAAAAACAAGCAATGGGGAAAGGATTCCCTCTTTAATAAATGGTGTTGGAAAACTGGCCAGCCATGTGAAGAAAGCTGATACAGGACCCCTTCCTTACACCTTACACTAAAATTAACTCCAGATGGATTAAATATTTAAACATAAGACCTAACACCATAAAAACCCTAGAAGAAAACCTAGGCAAAACCATTCAGGACATAGGCATAGGCAAGGACTTCATGACTAAAACACCAAAAGCAATGGCAACAAAAGCCAAAATAGACAAATGGGACCTAA
>CAUYLG010069098.1:0-18985 GCA_963573385.1 Cacajao melanocephalus | reverse complement strand
TCCCATTTGTCTATTTTGGCTTTTGTTGCCAGTGCTTTTGGTGTTTTAGTCATGAAGTCCTTGCCTATGCCTATGCCCTGAATGGTTTTGCCTAGGTTTTCTTCTAGGGTTTTTATGGTGTTAGGTCTTATGTTTAAGTCTTTAATCCATCTGGAGTTAATTTTAGTGTAAGGTGTCAGGAAGGGGTCCAGTTTCTGCACACTGCTAGCCAGTTTTCTCAACACCATTTATTAAACAGGGAATCCTTTCCCTATTGCTTGTTTTTGTCAGGTTTGTCAAAGATCAGATTGTTGTAGATGTGTGGCGTTGCCTCCAGGGCCTCTGTTCTGTTCCATTGGTCTATATCTCTGTTTTGGTAGCAGTCCCATGCTGTTTTGATTACTGTACCCTTGTAGTATAGTTTGAAATCAGGTAGCGTAATGCCTGTAGCTTTGTTCTTTTTGCTTAGGATTGTCTTGGCTGTATGGGCTCTCTTTTGGTTCCATATGAAGTTTGAAGTGGTTTTTTCCAGTTCTGTGAAGAAGGTCATTGGTAGCTTGATGGGGATAGTGTTGAATCTATAAATTACTTTGGGCAGAATGGCCATATTCATGATATTGATTCTTCCTCACCATGAGCATGGAATGTTTTTCCATCTGTGTGTCCTCTCTTATTTCCTTGAGCAGTGGTTTGTAGTTTGCCTTGAAGAGGTCGTTTACATCCTTTGTTAGTTGTATTCCTAGGTATTTTATTCTCTTTGTAGCAATTGCGAATGGGAGTTTGCTCTTGATTTGTCTCTCTGTTAGTTTGTTATTGGTGTATAGAAATGCTTGTGATTTCTGCACATTGATTTTATATCCTGAGGCTTTGCTGAAGTTGCTTATCAGTTTAAGGAGATTTGGGGCTGAGATGATAGGGTCTTCTAAATATACAATCATGTCATCTGCAAATAGAGACAATTTGACTTCCTCTTTTCCTAATTGAAAACCTTTTATTTTTTTTTCTTGCCTAATTGCTCTGGCTAGAACTTCCAATACTATATTGAATAGGAGTGGTAAGAGAGGTCATCCTTGTCTAGTGCCAGATTTCAAAGGGAATGCTTCCAGTTTTTGCCCATTCAGTATAATATTGACTATAGGTTTGTTGTAAATAGCTTTTATTGTTTTGAGATATGTTCCTTGGATACCTAGTTTATTGAGAGTTTTTAGCATAAAGGGCTGCTGAATTTTGTTGAAGGTGTTCTCTGCATCAGTTGAACTAATCATGTGGTTTTTGTCTTTGGTTCTGTTTATTTGGTGGATTAGGCAAATTTTCTTTAATGCTTGTTCTTAGCTTTTTATAAGCATTAAAAGAAATGGGTTCATGTTCCTGATTGCCTTGTCAATCCTGCATTACCAGACAGGCTAAAAGCTCCTTTTCTAATGCTGCTTGCTTAAGACAGGGTCCCATAGCTGTAATGTGTCCCTTGTCTTTTCTTCTATCTATTGGAGGAGGGGGCTCAGGCAAAACCTCTATTTCCTCTTTGTTATTTTTGCACAGTGACAGCGGGTTTGAGGGACTTAAGGGTGGTAAAGTGGGTGACAGTTTTCTTCCTCCTTCTGCTTTTTAGGCTTTTCTGTGTGTAATGGGAACAGAACTGCCCTCACTAAAGCCCAAGCTTTAGAAATGACACTAGGACCCATTGCCCTTATGCATGATGTTAAGATTTCTTCCTACTTGTTCCCAGAGCTCTACATCTAGTGTACCTTCTTCTGGGAACCATGGCTTAAGGGATATAATAATTTAAATTAGGTTCCTTAATTGAGCCTGTGAAACTGAGGCCCCACTGGCTTTAAGCAGCTGTTTCAATACTTTCATATACTGCTTCTGTTGTGCTGATAACTGTTGTCCCATGTTGAAACTTTAGCATGAACAATGCCCCCCAAACTTGGAAATCCCAAGCAGGCACCAATGACTTACCAACTGCACAGTCTTCACCTTCATTTTCAAGGGATCTGTCACAATTCATTGCAGCTTTCCTCACATGAGGTACCAACTGCTGGGGTCTGACCCACAGACCCAGACTTGTGCAATGGATGAATAACATACACTGGCACAGATATTTTGTCTGTCAGTATGGCAAAGGGTCCAGGCCACTCACATACCAAAAAAGGTCTGGTAAAGAGCTGGCAGCCACAGCCCTGATCAGCCAGAGAAGTTCACATTTATTTAGTACAGATTAAATGAAAAAGGTCTTAAGTAAGTAAACACCACTAGAGGGTAACTGACATTGCTGACCTCCCAAGTAGTGCGCAATCACACACTTGCAAATAATCAAAGGTTGCTTTTAAGACCAAATGAGTAAACAAGCCATTTAGATAAACTCCTCTACATTCCTATGTATCTACACCCTAAGCTTTTAAGATAATTCAGCTGCCTTCAACCACACCTTTTACTGAAGGTATGCAAACCTCCTGACCTTCCAAGAAGGTATATATTTATTTTATAATTTTTCCTACAACCTTTGAATGGTATCTTTGCTGTAACCTTTCTCGCATACTCGCAAACCAATCAGCATGCACTCCCCATTCTGAATCCATAAAAGGCCCCAGACCCATACACAGGGGAGGAATTTCTCACCTTCAGGTAGAGGGACCACCCTCATGTTTCCTCCCTGCTGAAAGCTATTTCATGGCTGAATAAAATTCTTCTCTGCCCTCTTCACCCTTCAATGTCCAGCATGTCCTCATTCTTCTTGGGCATGGTACAAGAGCTCAGGAACCACTGAACACAGATACAAGCTATATAACAGGTGAGCTTGGGCACACCAGCATGCCCAAGTGGGGCCTAGGTGGGGCATTACCTGCCAGAAGTCCCCAGTTTGCAAAGTGACCAAAAAGAAAAATCCTACATCATCAACTTTTGAGACTCTCTAGCTACATTCTCTATAAGCTAGAGTCACAGTGCTTGCTGTTTCACAATCATAATATCTCTCTGCATACTTAGAAGAGAATAAGTAAAAACCAAGGCAGCCTGCTTTTATCTTTCTTACTTGCTGCTGCTCAGTCCCACTAAGAGTTAGAACGTAGAGAAACCTTATTGTCTTCATTCTTGAAAACCATTTGAGTAAAAATATTATTTAACAGATCTTAGGGACCCTTCTTTTAACTCTAAAACTTGATTGGAGGATCTTGTACTTTCTCTTCTGAAAAGTCATGTCAGAATCCCATCCTCATCATAAGAATGGGTCTGATGCACAAGTTTGCCCTATAGTTATGAGCTAAAATGTTAATCTATTTGTTTCTTTGATGCTGTTAAAAAAACAGGAGACTCTTGGTTTAGAGACAAAAGACTTTATTACTCAACTCATGGCACATCAAGTAGCATGAGCATTAGTATATTTGTTTTAGTTCTTATTCCTAAATTCCTTGAGAGTGATGAGGAAGGCTCAGCTGATGATACTGCACACGAAGTGAGTTTAATTATAGAAAAGGAACATTGAGCTTGGGGAATCCTTTTTTTTTTTGTAATAACAAGCAGTAAACAAATATGTTCTTTATCCAAGAAGGAGATATATCTTACCTCTCAAGATTGGTGTCTAAAAGCATAAACCTGAGCAATAGCTCAGGGTCTTATATTTTTGGCACATTAAGCAACAATGAAGGACTGAATGTCCCATGAAAAACTGTCTTCAAAAACTATAGAACAAATAAAATTGACCAAAGGAAGGAGCTTGTTCTCATGATTATGAAAATCATGAACTATAGATTCACCAGCAACCTTATCACCAGCTTCTAATTTTTTTATTGCCTGATGTATATACTATTGTTGTTGCAGTAAGTTTTCTTTTTACTAGAGATGAAATATCCTGTTTATGAAACATATTTACAACTGTTAAGAGCAGCAGATCTCACGGAACAGCATTCGAGTTCTGATAAGGGACAGATTGCCTCCTCAAGTGGATCCCTGACCACTGGTATCCTAAATGGGAGATACCTCCCAGGAGGGAACAACAGACACCTCATACAGGTAAGGATAGCTCTGGCTGGCATTTGGCAGGTACCCCTCTGGCACAAAGCTGTCAGAGAAAGGAACAGGCAGCAACATTTGCTGTTTGGCAGCTTCTGCTGGTGATACCCAGGCAAGCAGGGTCTGAAGTGGACCTCCAGCAAACTCCAGCAGACCTGCAGCAGCAAGACCTGACTGTTGGATGGAAAACTAACAAATGGAAAAAAATAGTTTCAATATCCATGAAAAGGACATCCACTCAGAGACCCCATCCAAAGATCACTGACTTCAGAGACCAAAGGTAGATAAAGCCACGAACATGGGAAGAAACCAGAGCAAAAAGGCTGAACATTCCAAAAACCAGAATGCCTATTCTCCTCCAAGGGATTACAACTCCTTGCCAGCAAGGGAGCAAGACTGGACAAATCATGAGTTTGACGAATTGACAGAAGCAGGTTTCAGAAGATGGGTAATAACAAACTCCTCTGAGTTAAAGGAGCATGTTCTAACCCAATGCAAGGAAGCTAAGAACCTTGAAAGAAGGTCAGCCAAATTGCTAACTAGAATAACTAGTTTAGAGAAGAACATAAATGACCTAATGGAGCTGAAAAATGCAGAACAAGAACTTCATGAAGTGTACACAAGTTTCAATAGCCAAGTTAATTAAGTGGAAGAAAGGATATCAGAGATTGAAGATCAATTTAATGAAATAAAGCAAGAAGACAAGGTAAGAGAAAAAAGAGTGAAAATAAAAAAACAAAGCCTCCACAAAATATGAGATTATGTGAAAACACCAAAGTTAGGTTTGATCGGTATACCTGAAAGTGATAAGGAGAATAAAACAAAGTAGAAAAACACTCTTCAGGATATTATCCAGGAGAACTTTCCCAACCTAGCAAGGCAGGCCAACATTCAAGTTCAGGAAATACGGAGAACACAAGATTCTCCAAGGTGAAATAAAGGAAAAAATGCTAAGGGCAGCCACAGAGAAAGGTGAATTTACCCACAAAGGAAAGTCCATCAGACTAACAGCAGATCTCTCAGCAGAAACCCTACAAGTCAGAAGAGAGTGGGGGAAAATATTTACAGTTCAGAATTTCATATCCAAACAAACTAAGCTTCACAAGTGAAGGAGAAATACAATATTTTATGGATTAAAATATTGTATTTTAAAACAATATTTGAATCTCTCAGCAACTGAGCAAAACCACCAGTGTGCATCATAATGGCAGAATCAGATTCACACATAACAATATTATTCTTAAATGTAAATGGGCTAAATGCCCCAATTCAAAGACACAGACTGGCAAATTAGAGTTAAGACCCATTGGTATGCTGTATTCAGGAGACCTGTCTCCCATGCACAGGTAGACATAAGCTCAAAATAAAATGATGGAGGAATATTTACCCAGCAAATGAAAAGAAAAAAAAAAAAAAGCAGGGGTTGCAAACTTAGTCTCTGATTAAACAGACTTTAAACCAACAAAGATCAAAAGAGACAGACTTTAAACCAACAAAGATCAAAAGAGACAAAGAAGGGCATTACATAATGGTAAAGAGATCAATGCAACAAGAAGAGTTAACTATCCTAAATATATATGCACCCAATACAGGAGCATGCAGATTTATAAAGCAAATTCTTAGAGACCTATAAAGAGACTTAGACTTCCACACAATAATAGTGAGAGACTTTAACACCTCACTGTCAATATTAGACAGATCAATCAGGCAGAAAATTAATAAGGATATCCAGGACTTAAAGGCAGCTCTAGACCAAGCAGACCTATTAGACATCTACAGAACTCTCCACCCCAAATCAACAGAATATACATTCTTCTCAGAACCATATCTCACTCCTTCTAAAATTGACCACATAATTGGAACTAAAACTCCTCAGCAAATGCAAAAGAATGAAAATCATAACAAGCTGTCTCTTAGACCACAGCACAATCAAATTAGAACTCAGGATTAAGAAACTCACTCAAAGCTGCACAACTACATGGAAATGACTATTGCTCCTGAATGACTACTCAATAAATAATGAAAAGAAGGCAGGGATAAAGATGTTCTTTGAAAACAATTGGAACAAAGAACATACCAGAATCTGTGTGACACATTTAAAGCAGTGTAGAGGGAAATTTATAGCACTAAATGCCCACAAGAGAAAGCAGGAAAGATCTCAAATCAACAGCCTAACATCACAATTAAAAGAACTAGAGGAGCAAAAGCAAACTAATTCAAAAGCTAGCAGAAGACAAGAAATAAGTAAGATCAGAGCAGAACTGAAGGAGATAGAGACACACACAAAAAAAATACCCTTTAAATAGTAAATGAATCCAGGAGCTGTTTTTTGAAAAGATTATCAAAATACATAGACCGCCATTCAGACTAATGAAGAAAAGAGAGAAGAATCAAATAGATGCAATAAAATATGATAAAGTGGATATCACCATGAATCCCACAGAAATACAAACTACCATTGGAGAATACTATAAACACCTCTACACAAATAAACCCAAAAATGTAGAAGAAATAGATAAATTCCTGGTTACAACCTCCCAAGACTAAACCAGGAAGAAGTTGAATCCCTAAATAGATCAATACAAGTTCTGAAACTGAGGTAGCAATTAATAGCCTACCAATAAAAAATAGTCCAGGACCAGTTTCACAGCCGAATTCTACCAGAGGTACAAAGAGGAGCTGGTATCATTTTTTTCTGCAACTATTCCAAATAATAGAAAAAGAGGGAATCCTACCTAAATCATTTTATGGGGCCAATATAATCCTGATACCAAAACCTGGCAAACACAACAAAAAAAAAAAAAATTTCAGGCCAATATCCCTGATGAACATCAATGTGAAAATCCTCAATGAAATACTGGCAAACCAAATCCAACAGCACTTCAAAAAGCTTATCCAGTATGATCAAGTTGGCTTCATCCCAGGGCTACAAGGCTGGTTCAACATACGTAAATCAATAAATGTAATCCATCACACAAACAAAACCAAACACAAAAATGACTTGATTATCTCAATAGAAGCAGAAAAGCTCTTTGACAAAATTCAACAGCCCTTCATGTTAAAAACGCTCAATAAACTAGGTATCAATGAAATATATCTCAAAACAATAAGAGCTATTTATGACAAACCCACAGCCAACATCATACTGGATGGACATAACTGGAAGCATTCCCTTTGAAAACCAGAAAAAGACAAGGATGCCCTCTCTCACTACTCCTATTCAACATAGTATTGGAAGTTCTGGCTAGGGCAATCAGGCAAGAGAAAGAAATAAAAGGTATTTAATTAGGAAAGGAGGAAGTCAAATTGTCTCTATCTGCAGATGACATGATTGTATATTTAGAACACCTCATTGTCTAAGCCCAAAATCTTCGTAAGCTGATAAGCAACTTCAGCAAGTCTCAGGATACAAAATCAAGGTGCAAAAATAATAAGCAATCCTATACACAATAACAGACAAACAGAGAGCCAAATCATGAGTGAACTCCGATTCACAATTGCTAAAAAGAGAATAAAATACCTAGGAATACAGCTAACAAGGGATGTGAAGGAACTCTTCAAGGAGAACTACAAACCACTGCTCAAGAAAATAAAAGAGGACACAAACAAATGTTAAAGTATTCCATGCTCATGGTTAGGAAGAATCAATATCATGAAAATGGCCATACAGCCCAAAGTAATTTATAGATTCAATGCTATCATCATCAAGCTATCACTGACTTTCTTCACAGAATTGGAAAATACTGCTTTAGATTTCATGTGGAACCAAAAAAAGAGCTCACATAGCCAAGACAATCCTAAGCAAAAAGAACAAAGCTGGAGGCATCATGCTACCTGACTTCAAAATATACTACTATAAGGCTACGGTAATTAAAACAGTAATGGTACTGGTACCAAAACAGATATATAGACCCATGAAACAGAACAGAGGCCTCAGAAATAATGCCACACATCTACAACCGTCTGATCTTTGACAAACTTGACAAAAACAAGCAATCCTTCCTTACACCTCATACAAAAATTAACTCAAGGTGGATTAAAGACTTAAACATAAGACATAAAACCATACAAACCCTAGAAGAAAACTTAGGCAACACCATTCAGGACATAAGCATAGGCAAGGATTTCACGACTAAAACACCAAAAGCAATGGCAACAAAAGCCAAAATTGACAAATAAGATCTAATTAAATTAAAGAGCTTTTGCACAGCAAAAGAAACTATTATCAGAGTAAATAGGCAACCAACAGAATGGAGAAAATTTTTGCAATATATCCATCTGACAAAGGACTAATATCCAGAATCTAAAAAGAACTTCAACAAATTTACAAGGAAAAAAAAAAAACAGACATTCTCAAAAGGAGACATTTATGCAGCTAACAAACATATGAAAAAAATCTTATCATCACTGCTCATTAGAGAGATGTGAATCAAAACCATGTTGAGATACCATCTCATGCCAGTTAGAATGGCCATCATTAAAAAAAGAGGAGACAACAGATGCTGGAGAGGATGCAGAGAAATAGGCACACATTTACGTTGTTGGTGAGAGTGTAAATTAGTTCAGCCATTGTGGAAGACAGTGTGGTAATTCCTCAAGGATCTAGAACTAGCAATACCATATGACCCAGCAATCCCATTACTGGGTATATACCCAAAGGAGTATAAATCCTTCTATTATAAAGACACATGCACACATAGTTTATTGCAGCACTGTTCACAATAGCAAAGACTTGGAACCAACCCATAAGCCCATCAATGACAGACTGGGTTAAATAAAGTGACACATATAAACCATAGAATACTATGCAGACATAAAAACGGATGAGTTCATGTCCTTTGCAGGAACATGGATGAAACTGGAAATCATCATTCTCAGCAAACTAACACAAGAACAGAAAACCAAACACCACATGTTCTCTCTCATAAGTGGGAGTTGAATAAGGAGAACACATGGACATGTGGAGAGGAACATCACACACCGGAGCCTGTTGGGGGGTGGGGTACTAGGTGAGGGATAGCATTAGGAGAAATACCTAATGTAGATGACGGGGTGATGGGTGCAGCAAATCACCATGACACATATATACCTATGTAACAAACCTGCATGTTCTGCACATGTACCCCAGAACTTAAAGTATAGTGAAAAAAAGAAACATCAATGTTTAATTATATATAATATATATAAATTATGTATAGATATTTAAATATATAAACTATTATGTAAACTATAATTTTATATATAAACTAATGTTATATATATTGTTATAATACATAAAACTATATTACAAACTTTATAGTTCATATTGCATATAATATACAACCTATTAAAATATATAAGCTCTGTTTTAATATATCTGCAGTAGTAAACCTTCTAAAATATTACACACAAGTAACCACATCTGATAAAACTGTGATTTGTATCAGTTTTCCATTTAACTATAGTAATAGCTGTGTTTATAGACAGAAAATTTCTAACACATTTTTATCTGTTAAATTTTGAAATGTCATTTCTTTTTGATTTTTCTCAAATTTGTTTTAAATTTTAAATTATCTGTATAGTCCTAATATAAACAACCTTTTTTCAAAGACAGATTGAGGCTTACTACATTTTTATCTAATATATGATATATTTTAATTGATCAATAAAATTGTTCCTCATAATTATAGGCTATAGATTCACCAGCAATATTATCACCAGCCTCTAATTTTTTTCTTCTTTATTGCTTTCTATACTGTTTTATTACATTACATATTATAATAATGTATATTATTATACATTAATTAGTTTATATGTTAAATTATAAATTGCTTACATATTGAATAATTTAATTATCACATTATAATATATAAATGTATATGCAAGTGTGAGATAGAATTAATACAGGGTAGTCACAGGAGAATAAAATACCATGGGCAGAAGTTTTACATGACTAGAGGCTAAAGACTGATAAGGCTCTGAAAAAACAAGGTGTGCAAGAAGCTAAGACTGTTTGGACCCAACATGGTGCTGGATTTGACCTAGGTTTCTCCAAAGACCTCATTACACACTCAAAAATGTACTAAATCACATACCCACCAGCACCATGACAGTTCTGAGATCACTCATATTTGGTATAAAAATGGATGGCATCAAAAAAAACTCTATCTTTTTATGGAAAATATTTTAAATATTCCACCCCTTGGTTAAAAACCCCCCATAAAGATAAAAACCCCGAAGGCCACTGTGCAACTCTCGAGTATGCCCACACTCCCTTTTCTTGAGTGTGTACTTTTTGCTTTGCAATCAATCTATGTACTTTCCTATCTGACTCATCCTTGAATTCCTTCTCTTAATGGTGTCAAGAGCCTAGATACTGGCTGGGTTGGAAGTTCCACAGCATTTACGCACCTTCCCAAGCCCACCGGTAACAAGTATTTGAAATATTCTTTCTGTATCTGGCACGCTGGTTACTTCTATACTGTATTCTCTTTTTGTTTAAAATATTAAAAAGAATTCAAAATGTTTGTAATTCTCTTATTAGCTACAATCACTGAAATATTTATAATTTAAAATAAGTGTGTTGTTTAAAAAACTAGAAAGTAAAAAATAATTTGAGAACCAAAAAATGTCCAATTTTATATATTTATTTATAAAAGGAGCCTCAGATTGTTACTTAAAAATCTATTTAATTTTACTCTAACAGTTAAAAATCATAACTATTTCACTTAAAATGGGAAAATAAAAGTCCAGTACAAACCATAAAGGAGGATATAATTTACTATTGACAGACACAAAGTTGAAGAAAGTAACAGATAACAACTTAGTTGTGGTAAGAAAATAGCAGATAGAAAGGAAATTTATCGGAAGAACTAGCAAAAAGTCTATGCCAATTTTTCTATGTTGGTGTCATTCTTTTCAACCAACACATACTCATGAAGAAATGGACAAAGAGGACACTGGTAGGGCTCAGGGAACAATAACCTAAAATGAAAGCCTCAGAAGCAGCCCTCTCTGACCTTCTGCCCTCCTGTCTCTGCCCCTTATTCTCCCTCAAGGCCTACCATAGAAACTAGAATCTCTCTTTTTCAAGATGGTTCATAAAAACCAAAATCCTTTTCCCCCAAAGCCAGATATAAAGTCTAAAAATATTACATTAACTGTGCTTTGCTTTTCTGTGTACAAACTGACCATAAAGAAATTAGCTGACCTACTTTATCTGACTGTACGTCATAAGAGCCCCATTCCAGACAGGATCCTGACAAATATCCAGAAGGAAAGAATCCTGCACAGTGAGGCCAAGAAGAATCTAGATAGACAGGCCTTGCTGGGTTTCCATATTCAGTCAATTAGCATTAGATCATACCATTATTTTTCAATGATATTTCTACCCAGTTGCCCATACTTCATTAAACCTAACCATGAAAATGGAAAGTTTCTTCTGTATCTTTGGGGCTTCATTCTGAACACTCCTGTGTCATGTAAAACTGTGCTTAAATAAATTTATATGCCTTTTATTAGTCTAGCTTTTTTCTGTTGATTTTTAGCAAACTTTCAGACTGCCAGGGGAAGTAACTTCAATGATCAGGGTAATGCTAAAACTCCTACTCATGTCCTCACACCTAGCTGACTTGTTAATTACAGCATGCAATAGTCCAATATCCTTAAAACAAAGGATATATATATAACTTATGTAGTGGATAAATAATTTTCCTACTATCCTTCTGAGGGTCTGTGCTAGAGGAATTTCCAGGGTTGGCTAGAGGCTTTTTTCCCAGTGCCGGGAGTTTCCCACCTCTGGCCAGCTAGGGTATTTGTTCCCAGCGCAGGAATTTTCCCACCTCTGGCTCCTAAAGCAGAGGCTCAGTGACTCAGGGTTTTAAAACAGTAACCAATCCAGTAAAGGATTAAAAGATCAACTGAGCCAGAGAAAGTTTGAAAAAAACCCTCTCATTGGATGAGAACAGGAAAGGGGAGGGAACACTCAGGGCTATAAGCTCCAGCTGCCCAAACCTGCAGTGGCACCCCTTCCTGGTCCCCTTCCACGGTATGGAAGCTGTCCTTTTGCTCTGCCTAATAAACTGCGCTACTGCACACTCTTTGGGTCCATGAGATCTATGTGAGCTGTAACACTCACCGTGACACCGAAGACCCCCTTCCCCATTCATCAGGGTTGGTGAGGCCAAGAACCTGAGTTCCAGAAAATTTAGTTGCATTGAATCCAGTTACAATTCTAAATTCTCAGCTGGGACCTTGTAATAAAAGATAGGTTAACAAGAGAACAACAAACAGAAGTTTATTAGTGGGTATATTTTGTATATACATGACAAACTGAGGGAAAGTGTGACTCTCAGAGATAGCCTAGAACTGCAACTTACAGCATCTTTAACAAAACAAAGAAATAAGACTATGGGGGAAGTAAGTTATGGGCAAGTAACCAGGAAAAGCACTGTAAATAAAAATAAGGTTTGTTATGCAAACATAAGTTAGTGGTTTTTCCATTGAAAAGAGTCACTGGTGATTTAGTCTTCCTTCAAAATGGAGATTTTCTTTACAGATGTAAATTTCCCTACAAAAGGATAACTTCTTTTAGAGCTTCTCCTATTGTTGTTTCTCAAAATAATCTGCTCAAAATAATTCTTATGACAAAGAGTCTTACTTTGGAATGGCATATTCTGATCTTCTACATATATGTTATGCAAATATCCATTTAAGAAGTTAGGTAGTGTGGTGAGCAATTGAAAAATTGTTCTGTTCAAAATACTTACAATTAAAAAGGGAATTTAGACATCTGTAAAGTCATTAGCTATCTAGAAATGAAATGAGAAACTGAAGATATTTATAACTAATGCTTTTCTGTATCTTAACAATATAGTTCTAATTGGAAATTTACAAGAGAACTTTGCACAGGCTGCATTTCAGACAGTATTTAAGGAAATGTAGAGTTAGTTCATGCTGGTCCTTCCTATAGAGAGAATCTGGAGAAAAGCTTAGATCTTTGACCTTCAGCAAGTTCTAAATGACTCTATGCTTAACTCCACTTGCCTGTTGAGTTACTCATTAGTATATTGAATCTCTCCTATTTTCCTTTTTATAGGAACAGAAAAGCGTCAAGTAATATTGTATATGCTTACTTCCTCTGTTTTCTAAAGCTGTTTATGCTACAGAGACATCTATTGTCGGCAGAATAAAAATCCTTTGCTTTGTTCTCAGTCTGTATTTCCAACCTTTGAGGTCTGGAATATGAGAAGTAATCACTAAGTATTTATTGAATTGTCTGCTTACCCTGTCTACACTTCCTCCTACTAACTGCAGCAGTCTTATCCTACATTAGCATTTTTTTTTTTTTTAAATTTCAGTGTCACCTTTGTTTGGCCCTTTCCATCCCCTTTTAGTTAAACAGGCCTTGTTGCTGTTAAGTTTAGTCTAAAGCTGCCTTCTTACATATTGTAAGTTTTTTCTAGAGGTTTCTCTGTACATAGTGAACTGGAAACTAACCAGATGGGTAAACAGACTGTAACCTATTCTTGTAACAGGTAGCCATGTATTGGCCAATCACAGAAACCATATGCAACCACCCACAAGCAGCCAACTGTTAAAACTTTGTTCAAATAAGGTAGACATCAAGCTGTAACCAATCCAGCTGTTTCTGTACATCACTTTCCTTTTTCTGTCCATAAATCCTCTCCACCCACATTGATGTGCCAAAGTCTCTCTGAACCCCTTTTATTCTAGGGGCTGCCTGATTCAAAAATCATTTTTTTGTTCAATTAAATTCTGTTAATTGGTTTAAAGATTTTTCTTTTAACACTGATTATCCTCAGAAATGTGGTATCTGTAGGAAATTATCTCATTACCATCATTATCATATATTATTTCTTTTAATGACAATAAATATTAGTGTTCCATGCTTTATAAAACTTCTATCTTTATTTTTATACTTATAAGCACCCCCCAAGTAGTGTATGCATTTTATTAATTTCTCAGTTTATCTAAAAATTGTTGACACTAACTTTCTGATTAAAAGACTGTATTTAGCATTTTTAAATACAGAATCCAATTTTGCAATTAAAAATGTTGCATGTATTTGACATAAGATGATATATGAAATGTGAAATATGATAAGGGTACAGAAATTATAAAGTAAACATTAATGTAGGCAGGGTGAGTTTCATGTTCCTATAGCCTGTGTAGTTGAAACTGGCCCAATTGTCCCCTAGAAATGATATTTGAGGGTTTTTGAATAAACACAGAAATTCACTATCTTGATTTTAAAATTTAAAACTTACTTCTGTCTTATCTGAGTTCCTTTCTCATGAAACCCACCCTTGGACAAGGGACTGAAACTCACCAGATCACCACATCCACATAATGAGATTCCAGACTCTTCATGATTGCTTTCTTCCTCACCATATAAACCCCCCGATTGTAGTCAGTCAGGGAGACAGATTTGACATTGATCTCCCATCTCCTCAGCTGCAGCACCTGAAAAAAGCCTTATTCCAATATGGCAATATTCATTGTCTCAGTGATTGGCTTTCTGTGCAGCAAGCAGTGAGGCCTAGACAGGACATTTGGGATTTTGGTAACATAGTAATACATGGCCCTATTCTCAGAAAAATGATTTCAAACAAAGTGTCCTGCATATGTATTTTGGACTCTGCAGATTACCTACCAAGTTTTGAGTACAGGAGAAGGCAATTCACCTAAACCAGTTCATGAAACTCTAAATCATGTATATGTATATCACATATATCTTAATGTGTGTCAAACTTGTTTCACAATTTTTAGAGACCTGAACTTTCACTTTAACTTGGGTGACAGAGGTATTTAATCATTTTTTTCTATATACAGGCCTAATTTACAATTATGGAAATATGTTACCTTCTCACGTTTTGCCTGATATTAAAAAAAATCATGTTAGAAACAATCACTGGATAAGGAACCAAAACCTGGAAAACAAAGTGAGAATATGCTGATGCATTTAATGGAAAGACTAGATTTTTGTGTGAATTTACCGAGACATTATTGATTTTTAGTTTAAAAGATACCTTGACTTTGGTCAGTGGGACACAGTGGATGTATTATCATTTGGGTTAATTTCTATTTATGTCCTATCAATATTCCCTAGGACAAAAGCAACACACAGAGGGCATAGAGAGTACATGAAAAATGCCTACAAGCCAATGAAAAGAGCAAATAATTTGATAAAATTAGATATAAATGACATGGACAGACTCAAAGAATAGCTAATCAACATGTAAATACCCTCACTAGAAATTAATCAAATAAAAAATGCAATGAAATTATATTTATTCCATCAAATATAAAAAATTAAGGGTCTGAGAATACAACTTCTCAGGAAAATTTTCATACTCCCTGGTGAGAGTATAAACTGGTACCACTATTTGGAGAGCAATTTCATATTATCTAATAAATCTGAAGAACTAGCCAAACTGTAATGGAATAATTCCATCTCCAGGTAAGTGCTCTATAGAAACTCACAGATGTGTGTACAAGCAGTTATGCACAAATCTTCATTCAGCATTGTTTATAATGGAAAAAAGTCTTAGTGTTCATTCAGAAAATGAACAAACAAATTGCATTATATTCCTATGTGAGGATATTACATAGCAGCAAAAATCAGTATGACCAACATCAATCAGCAAAGATAAAACTTTAATACACGTAGTGTTAAATGAAAAAAGTCAGTTAGTTACAAAAATGTATGAATAGTGTGGTGAAATTTATGAAATTATAAAACTCACTAATGTAATGTTATTTAGAGTTTTTGAATACCTAGTATATATAATACAAATATAAACAGATGGATAGCAAAGATGCCAATTTGAGGAAAATAATTATATCTGGGGAGATGAAGGATTAGTAAGGGGTACAAAGAAATTCAACTTTTATCTGTGGCCTTTAAAAACAGATCTCATAAATGTATGGCACTAATCAGGAAAGCAAGATTAATAAATATTTGTTATTGTATTCCTTTCAGGATGTTTGAAATTTTATTTAAAATAAGATGGAAAAGAGGGAGGAAACATTTGGGAAATGAACAAATCTTGCGTACATGATATAATGTAAGCACCTCCTGACAATTGGCAATATGTGAATGGAGCAAAATGAAACAGCTGTTTGGAAGGAGAATCTGATATACAGCACAAACTATCTGGGCTTTTTCTTGAGTTTTGCCTCATTAGCAATCATCTCTAGCACCAATTATAAGGAAAAAAATCTCCACACAAAATTACATGGGCTCTGCAATTAAAACAAAAGCATAGATGCCAGTGGCATCTATGTGGTGGGGCCCTTCCTCCAAAAACAAACCTTTCTGAGTGATTGTGTGCTCAGAAAAGATAGGGGGTCTGCTGGATGAAGTGGAGCACAGTGTACACACACATCTCATATGCTTCCTGTATGCTTTTCTCTCTTTGCTTCTTTCCTCTAAAATTCAATTTCCCAGCCTTGCCTTGAAAGTGGAAAAACTCGTGTGTCATTCTTCATGACAGTTTGGCTCCAGCTAAACTTTAAGACACTTCAGTGGATAGGAGGTCAATAGGGAGGCAAGAAGAGCATGCTGTTAATGGTTCCCTGTGCTCGTTTGCCCCCTCCCAGAAGCTGTCATGCAGACAGCTCTCAAGGTAAACAGTTTGATGTGTTACAGGTGCTGGAAATGGATCTACTCAGTGACATGTACCATGTGCGTTGGGGTCAACACCATCTGTGTGTGCATTTGATGGCAGATGCTTATATGCACTTTTGTAAAGAGAGAGACAGAAAGAAATCTTTGAGATTAATTCTCATTGTCAGCAGTTTTAGAGACAAGAGCTATCCCATTACATCTGCTTCTGTTCTAATTTGAGGCAATCTTGGAGATAATTTCATCTGATGTGAGAGGAGTATTTTTAAATATAGATATGTAATTTTAGAATATTAAAACAAAAAGAAAGCCAAGTTGCTACAGTATTACACACATGCCTACATAAATACACATTGATCACTTTGCACTTAGAAACTTATTTTCTTCAATGTTGAAACTGTATCTTCACCTAGTTACTGGACATTATATATAAAACACTCCTCATAGCAGAGGTCATCATGCTAAATTTTACTCCGATTATGGCCTGCTATTGAAACGGGTGGTGATAATGCATTAATTGTAAAAATAGGGCCATTTGGAGTTAGGGTAGAGATATTCTCTATCAAACTATCATTTCATTGAATAATTATTTTCACAGTGTTTCATATGTCCATTTGGTATTATTGCTTATGAAAGACTAGCATAATCTGTAATGACAGATTGAAAGAAAGGCAGATACCCAGTGATAATGAAGTATGTGAAGGATATAATTATGGTTGTAACTCTAATTCAAGTTTATAATTTTATTGTTCAAGGTACTTTGATCCAATCTGGCAAAAACTAACCAATGTTAAAGAATTCCTTAAAAAGGAAACTACCTTACAAATGTAATGGCAGATATCAAGCAGGGATCCTTCCCTTTGAGATCTAAATGAAATTGACTTGAACACCATTCAAGGGGTTGTGAAGCCTCATATTCTCCCAGATTCTTTGCAAGAATTCTGGAGTATTAGGGTCAGGTTGATAGCGTATAAGATAATGGGGACCTAGTTCCCATGTCCTCCTGTATCTCTCAATTTTTAACAGAACAACTTCAAACCTTGCTATACACTTCACTGTTTCCTTTCCAATAAAGAAGTACTAGGTATAGGTTGGTGCAAATGTAATAGCAGTTTTTGCATTGTTGAAATTTGCCATTTGATATTGCAATACAGTCTTAAATCAATGTCATTATGTTATACATCATTTTAATGCACATTTCTTGCTTTATGTTTTTTTGCTAATGACTTATTACTTGCTGTTTATTTCATATTTATTTTAGCCTATGAAAATAATGTTAAACAAACGGCAAAATCAAATGATATTCAAGTTCAAAATGTGTCTAAAGCAGTAGAGACAATTCACAGCATCAACAACGCATTTGGCCCAGGAACTGCTAAGAATATACAGTGCAGTGGTGGTTCAAGGAGTTTTACAAAGGAGACGAGAGCATCGAAAATGAGGAGCACAATGGCTGGTCAATGGAAGTTGACAACAACCAATTGAGAGAAATCCTTGAAGCTGATCCTCTTACACCTACACAAGAAGTTGCCAAACATCTCAATGTCAACCATTCTATGGTCATTGGCATTTGAAGCTAACTGGAAAGGTGAAAAAGCGTGATAAGCGGTGCCTCACGATTTGAGCAAAAATTTTAAAAAATCATAATATTGAAGTGTCATCTTATTCTACACAACAATGAATCATTTCTCAATCAGATTGTGATATGCAACAAAAAGTGGATTTTATACAATAACCAGTGATGACCAGCTCAGTGGTTGTACTGAGCAGCTCCAAAGCACTTCCCAAAGACAAACTTGCACCAAAAAAAAATGTCATGCTCATTGTTTTGTGTTCTGCTGCTGGTCTGATCCACTACAGCTTTCTGGATACTGGTGAAACCATTATAACTGAGAAGTATGCTCAGCAAATCAATGAGATGCACCTAAAGCTGCAATGCCTGCAGCCAGCATTGGTTAACAGAAAGAGCCCAATTCCTCTTGACAACACCTGGCCACGCGTCACACAACCAACATTTCAAAAGCTGAAATAACTGACCTACGAAGTTTTGCCCCATCCACCATATTCACCTGACCACTTGCCAACCAACTAGCACTTCTTCAAGCATCTTCAAAACTTTTTGTGAGGAAAATACTTCTACAACCAGCAGAATGAAGAAAATGCTTTCCAAGAGTTCATCAAATCCTGAAGCATGAATTTTTATACTATATAAACAAACTTGTTTCTCATTTGCAAAAAATGTGTTGATTATAATGGTTCTTATTTTGATTAATAAAGGTGTATTTGAGCCTAGTTATAATGATTTAAAATTCACATCCAAAACCACAATTACTTTCATACCAACCTTATATTTTATACATATATATATAT
>CAUYLG010069097.1:0-36278 GCA_963573385.1 Cacajao melanocephalus | reverse complement strand
GCTTCTGAAAGAAGCACTACATACAGAAAGGAACAACCAGTATCATAAGTCATCCTAAAAAACTTACCAAAAGGTAAATAGAATCATCATAATGTCAAAACCTATTGGCACGCTGTAAAAAGATCTATTTCACATGCAAGGACACACAAAGACTCAAAACAAAGCGATGTAGGAAGATTCACCAATCAAATCGAGAGCAAAAAAAAAAAAAAAAAACAGGAGTTGTAATTTTCGTCTCTGACAAAACAGACTTTAATAGTAATAAAGACTAAAAGAAACAAGGACATTACATAATGGTAGAAGGATCAATGTAATAAGAAGAGCTAATGATCATAAATATATACGCACCCAATACAGAAGCAACCCGATACACAAGACAAGTTCTTAGTGACTTACGAAGAGACTTAGACTCCCGCACAATAACAGCGGGAGACTTTAACACCATATTGTTAACATTAGACAGATCAACGAGATAGAAAATTAACAAGGACATTTATGACTTGAATTCAGACTTGAAACAAGTAAACTCAATAAATATTTATAGAATTCTCCATCTCAAATGCATAAAACATACATTTTTCTCAGTATTATATTACACCTATTCTAAAAGTGGCCACATAATTGGAAGTAAATCACTCTTCAGCAATTGCATAGTATTTCACAGATTCAAATGAAATATTGGTTGGCTATTTGTTTGTTATTTTCTTCCCTTATTCCTTCTTGTCTCCATTGTTAAACACAATTATTGGCATAAAAGAGGTCTTTAATACCTATTTTTAGATTGCATTCCAACCTGGGCAATAGAGCAAGACTCATGTTCTCTCTCCCTCTTTTTCTTCCTCTTTCTTTCTTTCTTTCATAAAAAAAAAAAAGATTCACAATCTGATGTCTAATGGTCTAATGTCTATACATTGCTGAAGAAACATAAAATGAGAAAAAACAAGATGCAAAATAAATATTCTTGCACCCATTTCTCAAAAATCCTCAAGTAAAATGTTTATCTAGAAATTGCCTCAGGCAGAGTGCAGTGGCTCATGCCTTTAATCTCAGCACTTTGAGAGGCTGAGACAGGAGAATGTCTTAAGCCCGGAAGTTGGAAACCAACCTGGGCAACATGGTGAAACCCTGTCTTTCCAAAAAGTACAAAAATTAGCTGGGTGTGGTGGTGTTCTCCTCTGGTCCCAGGTATTTGGGAGGCTGACTTGGGAGGACCACTTGGGCCCAGGAGATCAAATTTGCCATGAACCATGATCGTGATACTGCACTCCAGCCTGGATGACAGAGCAAGATCCTGTCAAAAGAAGAAAAAAGAAAATAAATTACCTCAAAGGTAAAAATCAAAATATTGCCAGAGCCTTCTAAGAAAAGATAGTTAGATAGAATATTCAAAATGGTTTTGGAGACCTAGATTCTAAATCTAGATCTATTACCATACAATCTGTGTGACCTTTGGGTAAATTGCTACTCAACTTCTGCTTCCCAACCTGTAAAATGAGAATACCCAATTCTCTAGGTTGTTGTAAAGATGTAAAAGAGAGAAAAGAAAAGAAAAAGATAATGTGCATAAAGCTATATGACACCCTAAAAAATGTCAGTTTAATTAAAACCAGGAATGTTTTATTAGAAACTAAAGATGTTTCTTTATCTTCTAATTTGTTGTAAAAAACTGAGAAAGAATTATGAAGAAATGAGATATTTGTTCATTTGGCTCCTACCTTTCTGGAATTCTGATTTATTTGAAAAGTTTCACTGTTGAGGAAGTCTATATGAGCTTTATATCCCTCTGAGCAGTGCAAATGCCTGTCCACTTGAAAATACATATATGTCTGAGGAAGGGACCAAGTGTCAGCTTATATAATGAGAACTCATCTCCCTGGCTAGGCACAGTGGCTTATTCCTGTAATCCCAGCACTTTGGAAGGCCAACATGGGAGGTATTGCTCACAGCCAGGGGTTCGAGTCGGGCCTGGGCAGCAAAGCAAGACCCCCATCTCTACCAAAAAAAAAAAGAAAAGATTAATTTAAAAAAAAACTAATCTCACTGTATTGTATCTCTTAGAATCTTTTTCAAATTAGGTGAAAAGCCTCATGATTTCTGACTGGTCTCATTTATCCATATTTATAAGGTTAAGCAACAGATGTTTTAAATGTAGGACAAAAGACGGCCACCCTCCTTCTCTTCTATTTTCTCTTCTCCCGTGGTCTATTCTCAGAGCTTGAAATGGACCACATTACCTTTCAGACTGACACAATAGACTAGCCAATGCACAGAAAAACTGAGCTCTCCAGCTTGCTGATTCACACCTTCTTTAAGCAAAGAGATGATTGTTTTTAACTTGTAATGTCCTTATTATTTCCTGACTCCTAGCAAGCTTCAGTCAACCGAGATCCTTTTGTATCACACAAATACTGAAATAGAAAAAACCATGTCCAAAAAGAATTGTAATTTGAGATTTTTTTCCCCTTTTATAGGTTAAAAAATGAATTATTCTGTTCATCTATAATGAAAAGTTAACTAATGCTGGTGAGCCTCTCATAGCATTAGGGTAACACTTGTTGATGAAATTCAGTAATTTAGTCTTGCAGCTTAATGGCAGGATCAATGAACAAGGAGTTAGAAGGCTTGGACTCTATTTTCAGTTCTATCTCTGGCTCATTACCATCACTCTGCCCTGACCATCGCCTATTATTACTGGGAATCTCAATTATGTTAGCAATGAAATTTAGAAAAAACATTCTGTAAGCTACTAAATAATAGGATGCAACAATCTCATTTCTGTAATTGATGTCCCATTGTGGTCTCAGACAAGAAATTGGCCAATTTGGTACCCCAGTTTCTTTATGAAAAAAATGATAAAGTATTTGCTCCTCTTCCTCCCCCCTCCCCCACAGAAATGTACTAATGATCAGGGATTTGGTATCAATGCTATAAAAGATCTTGGATCTCTCTAGAATATTTCTATATAAAGAGGAATGTCCTTTCAATTATTTCTACTGGCATTGGAAGTACTTAGTACTCTCTGAGTTTGAGCCAGATCAATTCTATTTGGAAAAGATTACTATTTATATCGTCATTCTTTGCAGAACATTTATGGAAATAGAATAAGCTACAGAGAACAGGCTCTAAGAAAACAAAATTATTCCACAAGATTGTTGACAATTAAAAATTCTTCAGATTCACATTATTATCCCTAACCAAGAAGCAGCTTATTAATTCAGAGCTGTCCATAGCCATGTTGTCTAGGTAACAAACACCAGCTATCAAATGAGGATACTACTCAGTTGATCCTAGCTATTCCAGGATTTTTGCAAAGTGCTTCAAAAAGGTGTGTTGGTAGTGAGGGATCTTAAAAATCCAACAATAGTTGACAGAGAGCTTAAAAATCTGTTTAGTTGTGTGTGTGTGTGTGTGTGTGTGTGTTAAACCTAGGATGTAAAGGGGTATTCACCAGTCTCATGTAAATACCAGAAGAGTAAAAGATAATAAGTAATATTCTATCAGTAAAAGGGTTATTATCCTTATAATATCCATTTTAATTTTTGAAGATTGTGATGATTATGAATTTTGCCATATAATTGCTTGGTCACATTAATGAGTAATACTGGATGCAAAAGTCAAATGGTGAAGGGAAATATCCTTGGATTGAGATGTGAAGTGCCATTAATTCAAGGATGAGTCTGAAACAGAAAGATCAATTTATGGGGTAAAAGGAATAGAGGAATATAAGTACCAAAAAATCCCAACCAAATAAGCCCCAAGATACAGGGTTCAGCTGGTAACTGACAGAGCTCCTTGTAGGCAGAACAGAACTATAGATGCCTGGCAACTAGTATTGGAAATTAGTCAAGGAAACTGGAGTTAAAAGGTAGAAAATCCAGTGACTTTGGTTACAACAGGTGCCCATAGAAAACCTACACACTGGCTGGGTGCAGTGGCTCAGAGCACTTTGGGAGGCTAAGGTGGGTTGATCACCTGAGGTTGGGAGTTCGAGACCAGCCTGGCCAACATGGTGAAACCCTGTCTCTACTAAAAATACAAAAATTAGCTGGGTGTGGTAGTGCACATCTGTAATCTCAGCTACTCAGGAGGCTGAGGCAGGAGAATCACTTGGACCCGGGAGGCGGAGGTTGCAGGATCTTGGCTCACTGCAACCTCTGCCTCCTGGGTCCAAGTGATTCCCCTGCCTCAGCCTTCTGAGTAGCTGGGATTACAGGCATGCACAACCACTCCTAATTTTTGTTATTTTCAGTAGAAACAGGTTTCACCATGTTGGCCAGGCTGGTCTCAAACTCCTGACCTCAGGTGATCCACCTGCCTCAGCCTCCCAAAGTGCTGGGATTACAGGTGTGAGCCATCGCGCTCGGTGCAATTTTAGTTTATTTTATTTTTATGGGACAGAGTTTTGCTCTCGTTGCCCAGGCTGGAGTGCAGTGGCACAATCTTGGCTCACTGCAAACCCTTCCTCCCAGGTTCAAGCAATTTTCCTGCCTCAGCCTCCCAGATAGCTGGGATTACGGGTGCCCGCCATCACCCCCAGCTAATTTTTTGTATTTTCAGTCGAGTAGGGTTTTCACCATGTTAGCCAGGCTGGTCTCAAACTCCTGACATCAGGTAATCCACCCACCTCAGCCTCCCAAAGTGCTGGGATTATAGGTGTAAGCCACTGTGCCCAGCCTGGGGTTGCAATTTTAAACAAGGTGGTTAGGGAAGGCTTATCTGAGAAGGTGTTATATAAGCAAAAACTCAGATGAGACAAGGAGGAGGGAGACAGTCATGAAGATATCTGGGGAAGAGTGTTCTAACACATCAAATGCAAAGACTTTGAGGCACGATCTTGCCCAGCACGTCTGAAAAATAGTAAGGAAGCCAGATATTTGGGGCACAGTGAGGAAAGTAGAAAAGTAATAGATAATGTCAGAGAAGTGAGGAGACACACCAATAATGTAGAGCCCTATAGAGCATTTTAAGGACTCTGGCTATTACTTTTCAGTGAGAAGAGAAACTATCAGAGCATATTGAACAGAGGAAAAGCACCACATGACTTATAGCTGAAAAGGATCAGTCTGATTTTTGGTTTGAGACTAAACCATTTAGGATACTATTGCAATAATCCAGGTTTGTAAGAATGGTAACTCACACAGACTGGTAGTGGTGGAAGAATCAAAAGGGGTTGGAGCCAGCTCAGTGGCTCACATCTATAATCCCAGCACTTTGGGAGGCTGAGGCGGACAGATCACTTGAGCCCACAAATTCAAGAACAGCCTGGCCAACAATGGCAAAACCTCATCTCTACTAAACATGCAAAAAATAGACCTAGCAGGAAAGTCTCACAAATACGCAGTCATTGTTCATGACATTGACTAGTCCTTGTTTTCTCCTCACCCCCTACAATGTCAAATATACACATAAGCAGTCCAAAGCGGCTAATCTCCCTTGTTAACAGCTTGTAATTTGGTACAGGTTCAATTTTACTAAGTAATTGATTGAATGTAGATACTCATCTCTCTTAGCAATCCCTAGCTTGGTCAATATTTAAGACTGCTCTTTTATTGTGTGGAATTCCTTGCATGTTTCTCTCCTCCTATTCCTTTTTTCTTTTTCCTTTTTGAAACAGGGTCTCACTCTGTTGCCGAGGCTGGAGTGCAGTGGTACAATCTCCTGGGCTCAAGTGATCCTCCTACCTCAGCCTCCCAAGTAGCTGGGACCACCACACCCATGCCTGGCCATTTTTTTGTTGTTGTTGAGACAGAGTTTTGCTCTTCTTGTCCAGGCTGGAGTGCAATGGCACAATCGCAGCTCAGTGCAACCTCTGCCTCCAAGTTCAAGCAATCCTTCTGTCTCAGCCTCTCAAGGAGCTGGGATTACAGGCATGCGCCACCACCCGGGTAATTGTGTATTTTTAGCAGAGCCAGGGATTCATTATGTTGGTCAGGCTGGTCTTGAACTCCTGACCTCAGGTGGCCTCCCAAAGTGCTGGTATGACAGGCATAAGCCACCACACCTGGACATTTTTTAGAAATGGGGGTCTCACCACATTGACCAGGCTGGTCTTGAGCTCTTGAGCCCAAGTGATCCTCCCACCTTGGCCTCCCAAAGTGCTGGGATTACAGGTGTGAGCCATGGTGCCTGGCCTCTGTCCTATTATTTCCTTAACTCTCAACCCTCCCTCACCTGAACAGGGAAGACCTCCTCTATAATCATACTCTGTGTGCAGTGATTGTACAAATGTATATTCACAAAATATGTAACAGTTTGCTCCTCCCCTATCATTGCCTTCAAATCAGAGACCACTAAATTCCTACTTACAAGCTTAACCAGCTCTCGGGGGTGGGTATAGGGAGCCCTCATTAGCAACATTTGCCAATTTCTATGTTGTAAATACACCATGGCTAATTTAAAGCTACTGATACATCAGTGAACACAGAGTTGAGACGAGAGGCATGGTAGCACATCATTATATAGCATTTCTACCATATAATACAATATACATAGGTATCTCAAGAACCTAGACAGTAGTAAAATGTGGTGAAATAATTAGGAAGTAAGGTGTTTTAGGTATTTTAGTCTTTGTTTTTATAATGTACCAACTGTAAATCTATATAATTTAGGTTTTGGGTTTT
Source organism: Cacajao melanocephalus (assembly GCA_963573385.1). Lineage (NCBI taxonomy): Eukaryota > Metazoa > Chordata > Mammalia > Primates > Pitheciidae > Cacajao > Cacajao melanocephalus. The sequence continues at coordinate 29,658 of CAUYLG010069097.1, read as the reverse complement.
TTTTTAAATTGAGTCTGACTCTGTTGCCCAGGCTGGAGTGTAGTGGTGTGATCCTGGCTCACCCGGGTCGGCCTCCCAAAGTGCTGGGATTATAGGCGTAAGCCACTGCGCCTGGCCAAAATCATAGATATTAAAGACACTGTCCAATTATTCCTGATAAACAATACAATTTGGTTCTATTGTTTTTATCTTAAAAAGAAGGAAGCTGGAATCCAAGAAATACTAATGAGTTGTTGAGGAAAACAGAATGAGTGAGCCAATGGCAGAATTGGTGGGGAGAAAGATCTTGGCCATTATAAGATGGACAGCAGTGAAAAAGTACAGCGATTCAGTGATTTATTTGTCAAGGGACGCAGGGTTGAAAACGTGTATTAATTATAAACATGGCAACTAAAATTAAAAGTTGAAAATGATAAAGGAAACTGAAACCACCTTTGCAAAATTATGACTGAGACAGTGAAAAAGATCTAACTTAACCAACTCCATCTTGCTTCTAACCTCCAAGCTGTGCTTGTTCATTCCTGGGAATAGGCTGAACTAACTTTGGGAGAAACTTAGTTGATAGTTTATAGTCTAAAAAAGAGTGTAACAGCCCTTTCCCAAAGCAGACCTCCTTCTTGCCTGGGGACGAGATTGCCTTTGTAGGACTAACATTACCCACAAGATTAGAAACTATGGTTTAGGAGTCATGTTGCTGGAGGCTACAAGATTCTGACCATTCCTAGATTGCTCCTAAGATCCGTGCTTGAGGTATTTTGCAGACCCTGCACTTGATGGATCAGCTGGCACCACCCAGATAAATAACCTGGCTCATCTGATCTTGTGGCCCCCACCCAGAAACTGACTCAGCACAAGAAGATAGCTTGGACTCCCTGTGATTTCATCCCTGACCAATCAGCACTCCTGGCTCACTGGCTTTTCCCCACTCACCAAGTTATCCTTAAAAACTCTGCTCCCCAAATGATCAGGGAGACTGAGTTGAGTAATAATACAACTCTGGTTTCCTGCATAATTGTCTCTGCATGATTTACTCTTTCTCTTACAATTCCCCTGTCTTGATGAATTGGCTCTGTCTAGATAGCAGGCAAGGTGAATCCTTTTGAGAGGTTACAAGAATATGAAAAAATCATCTTTAGTCCCCAGTTTTCCTCAAATGTCTCCACATAACTGACTTTAACTGTTTCCAAAACTGCAATGTTTTCCTTTTCCTTAGATATATTCATTCATCACTTCCCATACTCCCCCACTGGCTTTCTGTTTCAAAGCTTTAATCTTTATTACTCAAAATTTTTTCACAAAGTTGTTTTCTTTAACTCCTAATATCTCATACCTAGCAGAATCACCAGGTTTGAGCATTAGTTTTATTTCCCTAGACATATTTATGAATTTCATTTCCTTAGACATATTTATGGGTATGTGGAATTCCTGGACCAATGGGCAGAGGTTTATGAATACTCAACAATGCATAAGAGAACATGTATATAATACCCTTGCTTGTTCAATACGATAAGTTAAAATATTTACTAAGTTCCTAAGTGAAAACTGATACATTATTATTGTTTTAGTTTGCATTTCTTTGGTTTCTAATGAAACTGAACATTTTTCCTATATGTTTTTACATTAATATTATGTCACTTGCCTATCCATTTCCTTGAGGCCTAGTGTAATTTTATCAATTTATATGGAACTCTTTATATAAGAAAGATATTAGCTCTTTATGCTTAGTAGCTTTGCAGATATTTTCCCATTCTGTTGTTGCCTATTTATTTATTTTGGTTAATTTAAAAAAATCTGTCCATATTTTCCTTTGAGTTTTTAATTCCTTTTTTTCTTTCATTCTTTCTTCTTCTTCTTTATTTTTTTTTTTAGAGATAGGGCCTTACTGTGTGGAGTAAGCTGGAGTGCAGTGGCATAATCATAGTTCACTGCAACCTCAAACTTCTAGGTTTAAGTAGTTCTCCTGCCTCAGTGTCCCAAGTAGCTAGGACCACCACAGCTGGCTAATTATTGCTTCTAAATATGTTTATTTAAATATCATGCTACAGAGGCTTATTACATATTCAATGCTATTTTCTTCTGATTTTTCCATTGTTCAATATTTGTACCTTCTCTTTAATTCATCTAGAATTTATTTTGATATATAATATCAAAGAATAAACTATATTTTTCTAAATGTATAAGCATTTCATAATGGTCCCTCCTTTCTTTATTATATGACACATTAAGTTCATATATAATGGAACTATTTCTACACTATGCATTTTTTAAACTTGTATTTATCTGGGGTTTGTTTTGTTTTGTTTTGTTTTTGAGACAGAGTCTCACTCTGTTACCCAAGCTAGAGTGCAATGGCATGATCTTGGCTCACTGCAACCTCTGCCTCCTGGGTTCAAGCAATTCTCCCATCTCAGCCTCCCAAGTAGCTGGGACTCCACGTGCCCACCACCACGCTCGGCTAATTTATATATTTTTAGCAAAGACGGAGTTTCACCATATTAGTCAGGCTGGTCTCAAACTCCTGACCCCAGGTGATCCACCTGCCTCAGCCTCCCAAAATGCTGGGATTACAGGCTCAAGCCAGTCTAAACTTGTATTTCTCTGTTCTAATGGAATACTGTTGGTATATTATTATATTCAATCGGTTTAGTTCTTGTTCATAATTATTGAGTTTTTCTCATGGCCAGGCACAGTGGCTCATGCCTATAATTCCAGCACTTTGGCAGGCAGAGGCAGGCGGATCACGAGATTAGGAGATCCAGACCATCCTGGCCAACTTGGTGAAACCCCGTCTCTACTAAAATATAAAAAAAATTAGCTGGGCTTGGCAGCGGGCCCCTGTAATCCTAGCTACCCCAGAGACTGAGGCCGGGGAATTGCTTGAACCTGGGAGGCGGAGGTTGCAGTGAGCTGAGATCACGCCCCTTCACTCCAGCCTTGTGACAGAGCAAGACCCTGTCTCAAAAAAAAAGGAAGTTTTTTGTCTTCTATTATTTTTATTCTTATTCTCCCAGATCAAGTTTTAGAATCATTATAGATATTACAAAGATTTTGATAGTTAACAATGGTCATTTGTTCTTTGATAGAACAATAGTTATTTCCCAATACTACTAATTATATTAACAATGAATAACTAGGTCAACAATAAGAAAAGAAGAATATAAAGTTGATTCATGCTATAGAATTCTTGTTTTTCTTTCTTTCTTTTGTTTTCTGAGACGGAGTCCCACTCTGTCACCCAGGCGAGAGTGCGGTGGCACAATCTTGGTTCACTGCAACCTCTGCCTTCTGGGTTCAACCGATTCTCCTGTCTCAGCCTCCCAAGTAGCTGGGATTACAGGCGCCAACCACTCTACCTGGCTAATTTTTTTGTATTTTTAGTAGAGATGGGGTTTCACTGTGTTGGCCAGGCTGGTCTTGAACTCCTGACCTCAGGTGATCTGCCTGCCTTGGCCTCCCGAGGTGCTGGAATTGCAGGCGTGAGCCACAGCACCCAGCCCATGCTATTGAATTCTGTGGTATTGTCTGAAATACTTCCAATGTCTCAGAGTCTGATGGAAAAAGATTTTTTAAGACTTAAAAGTGACAAAAACATCTATACAAAGTTTTTCTTGGGAAGATATTTTATGAATTGGAAGAAGAAATATTTATCTTTGAAGCAAATAAATACAAAGAATATAAAACATAAAGTCATTAAAAAATGTATGTACACACCCTTGAGAATATTATATGTATCTTGCAATAAACCTTTCATAATGCTCCTGAAACTTAAGACAAAGCATTGTCAACAATTGAACAATACAGCCACTCGTACTTATTGTCCTGATGCATTTTTCACATAATTTACCTAAGAATCACTTAGAGCCTTTTTTTTTTTTTGAGACTGAGTCTCTGTCACCCAGGCTGGAGTGTAGTGGCACAATCTTGGCTCACTGCAACCTCTGCCTCCTAGGTTCAAGCTATTCTTCCACCTCAGCCTCCCGAGTAGCTGGGATGACAGGTACCAGCCATGATGCCCCGCTAATTTTTGTGTTTTTGTAGTGACAGGGTTTCACCATGTTGGCCAGGCTGGTCTTGAATTCCTGACCTCAGGTAATTTGCCTGCCTCGGCTTCCCAAAGTGCTGGGATTACAGGTGTTAGCCACCGTGCCTCGCCTAGAGCCTCTTTTTTTTTTTTTTGAGACAGAGTCTCACTCCGTCACCAGGCACCAGGCTGGAGTGCAGTGGCGCAACCTCGGCTCACTGCAACCTTCGCCTCCCAGGTTCAAGCAATTCTGCCTCAGCCTCCCGAGTAGCTGGGACTACGGGTGTGCACCACCACGCCCAGCTAATTTTTGTATTTTAGTGGAGACGGGGTTTCACCATGTTGGCCAGGATGGTCTTGATCTGGCCTAGAGCCTCTTAAAAGTTAAAAACAATTTTTTTTCTTTCTCTAATTTATTTTTTCTTCAAAAATCAAATTCTTAGAGAACATATAGAAATTGAGAGTTTCTGTAGTCTATGGCAAATATTTTTTGGTACTTAAAAAAGTGAAAATAGACCAGGCACAGTGACTCACACCTGTAATCCCAGTGCTTTGGGAGGCCAAGGTGAGAGGATTGCTTGAGGTCAGGAGTTTGAGACCAGTCTGGGTAACACAGGCAGATCCCATCTCTAACAACCGAAAAATTAGCTGGGTGTGGTAGGCTGAGGCGAGAGGATCATTTGAGCCCAGAAGTTTGAGGTTACAGTGAGTTATGATCGTGCTACTGCACTCCAGCCTAGGTGTCAGAGCAAGATCCTATCTCAAGACGAAGGAGAAGGAGAAGAATAAGAAGCAGAAAGAGGAGGAGGAAGAGGAGGAGAAAGAAGAGGAAGAGAAGAAGGAGAGAGGAAGAAGAAGAAGGAAGAGGAGGAGGATGAGGATGAGGAGGACGAGGAGGAGAATGAGGGAATTAAATTCCATTGTCACAGCATAAATTACACACTTTTGGCCAGGCTCGATGGCTCACGCCTGTAATCCCAGCACTTTGGGAGGCCAAGGTGGGCGGATCATAAGGTCAGGAGTTCGAGACCAGCCTTGCCAACATGGTGAAATCCCCTTCTCTACTAAAAATACGAAAAATTAAGCCGGGCTCAGTGGCTCACGCCTGTAATCCCAGCACTTTGGTAGGCCGAGGTGGGCGGATCACGAGGTCAAGAGATCGAGACCATCCTGGCCAACTTTGTGAAACCCCGTCTCCACTAAAATACAAAAATTAGCTGGGCGTGGTGGTGCACACCCGTAGTCCCAGCTACTTGGGAGGCTGAGGCAGAATAGCTTGAACCTGGGAGGCGGAGGTTGCAGTGAGCCGAGATTGCACCACTGCACTCCATCCTGGCGCCTGGCAACAGAGTGAGACTCTGTCTCAAAAAAAAAAAAAAAGAAAAGAAAAAGAAATTTGAAGGATGATTGCCATAAAAAAGAAAAAAAAGGAAAGAAAAAATAAGTACAAAAAATTGTTGGGTGTTGTGACAGGCGCCTGTAATCCCAGCTACTCAGAAGGCTGAAGCAAGAGAATCGCTTGAACCTGGGAGGGGGAGGTTGCAGTGACTTGAAACCGTGCTATTACACTCCAGCAGCCTGGGTGATAGAGGGAAACTCTCAAAAAAAAAAAAAAATTACTAAGCTTTCACACTTTTAGATGGGGCTCTACAGGGCTTCATTACCATTTTCTCTTTAAAAGGTCAGCAGAAATGTTCAACTTGAAGCATTTTCCTAGAATTCTAAGGCAATGATTTACAGTCTCATCCACAGTTGTTCCTAACAATGTCTTTACTCCTAACAAGTTTCCTTATTACGGGGTAAAGGTGTTAGCTCTCCAAAAATAACCAGGAAACAGGACAATAACAGACCTGTTGTTTATAAATGGAAAGCATAAAGGGTGAGTGGGAACTCACAGAGAGCTGCTTCATGCTCCCTACATCTCTTTTACAAAATATCAAAGATATTTCATTATAGTAATGGTTTCTGTTATAATTGGCTCCCATTTCAAAAGAAGCCTACCATGTTGGAAAATAATGTCAAGAGTATCCAAAAGTTATTCATGTATACGTTCTTGTTTGTAATTTATAAAGTCTTTTAAGATATTATTTCATTTTATCATCTTGCTTTTATAACCAGTACTGTGGTTTGAGTATTTGTCCTATTCAAAACTCATGTTGAAGGCCGGGCGAAGTGGCTCATGCCTGTAATCCCAGCACTTTGGGAGTCTAAGGCCGGTGGATCACAAGGTCAGGAATTTGAGACCAGCCTGACCAACAAGGTGAAACCCTGTCTCTATTAAAAATATAAAAATTAGCCGGGTGTGGTGGCCCATGCCTGTAATCCCAGCTACTCAAGAGGCTGAGGCAGGAGAATCACTTGAACTCTGGAGTTGGAGGTTGCAGTGAGTCGAGATAGCACCACTGTACTCCAGCCTGGGCAACAGAGCAAGACTCCAATTCAAAAAACAGACAAACAAACAAAAACTCATGTTGAAATTTAATATTTGGGCAAAGTGCTCACACCTGTAATTCCAGCACTTTAGGAAGTCGAGGTGAGTGGATTATCTTAGGTCAGGAGTTCGAGACCAGCCTGGCCAACATGGTGAAACCCCTGTCTCTACTAAAAATACAAAAATTAGCTGGGTGTGGTGGCAGTCACCTATATCAGCTACTCAGGACGCTGAGGCAACAGAATCACTTGAACCCAGGAGCTGGAGGTTGCAGTGAGCTGAGATCATGCCATTGCACTCCAGCCTGGGTGACAACAGCAAAACTTTGTCTCAAAAAAAAAAAAAATGGAATTTAATCTTCAATGTGGCAATATTGAGAGATGAAGCCTTTAAGAGGTTTGGGCCCATGGAAATTCTGCCCTCATGAATGGATTAATACATTCATATATTGATAAACCAATGAGTTAATGGATTAATGCATTATCATGGGATGCAACTGGTGGCTTTATAAAAAGGGGATTGGGGGCTGGGCACCATGGCTCATGCCTGTACTCCCAGCTACTCAGGAGGCTGAGGCAAGAGAATCACTTGAACCTGGGAGGCAGAGGTTGCAGTGAGCCAAGATTGTGCTACTGAGAGAGAGATTCCGTCTCAAAAAACAAAAAAAGAGGAGGGTAACCTGAGCTAGCATTCTCAGTCCCCTTGTCAAGTTACATTTGCACTGCCTATGGACTCTGTTAGAGAGTTCCCACCAGCAGGAAGGCTCTCACCAGATGTAGCCCTTTGACTTTGGACTTCTCAGCCTCTGTAACTTTAAGAAATAAATTCCTTTACTTTATAAAATACCCAATTTCAGGTCTTCTGTTAGAAGCAACAGAAAATAGACAACCTCCCTCTTGCAGATAAAATGTCTGTCTTCTGCTTTTGATGATGTATTTTTAAACTAAATGTTTAATTTCCTTTTTTTTTTTGAAACAGGGTCTTGCTGTAACCACAACCCCCTGGGTTCAAGTGATTCTCATGCCTCAGCCTCCTGAGTAGCTGGGATTACAGGTGCCCACCACCATGCCCGGCTAATTTCTGTATTTTTATTAGAAAGGGGGTTTCACCATGTTGGCCAGGTTGGTCTAAACTCCTGACCTCAAGTGATCTGCCCCGCTTGGCCTCCCAAAATGCTGGGATTACAGGCATGAGCCACCACACCCAGCAATTTATACATTTTCTAGATGTCTGTTATTACTTCATTTCCTGTTGCTGAGCCTTGCTTTGTTATCTTAATAAAGCATAAATAATACCTGCAGTGGAACTGGGTTTACTCATGAGACTGAATAACCACACCCTCCTAATTAGAGATTTACTAGCCATTCAGAGAGTAGTACAGTCAGCATCAAAATATTGTGCCACAGGCATATATATCAGCACTTTAAAAAATAAATCTGAAAAAAATAGCCAAGAAATTTACCAATCACGATGTCTACTCTTCATCTCTATGAGATTAATACACCTAATATTTATAAGAAAGTCCTCATAGTTACAAAAGCAATATTTTCTATGTTTTCACCAGTTCATAAAAGTCTTCCTTCTCCTCCTTCACCCAACCAATTACCTTCAAATGTTCAAATTATACAAGGAAAATTTAGAATGAGGGAATTCTCAGGGGAAAAATGTATTGTTTTTCATAAAACAATCAAGAGCTTTTAAGAGCTATCTGCAACAACAGGGGTGGTTACGTAAACCATTGTGAATATACCCAATGGAATACTATATAGTTTTGTTTTATATTTTTTCTAGAATACTATATTGTTTTAAAAAATAATGACAGAGGCCAGATGCAGTGGCTCATGCCTGTAATCCCAGCACTTTGGGAGGCCGAGGCAGGTGGATCACCTGAGGTCAGGAGTTCGAGAGCAGCCTGGCCAACATGGCGAAATCCCGTCTCTACTGAAAATACAAACATTAGCCAGGCATGGTGGCACACACCTATAATCTCAGCTACTCGGGAGGCTGAAGCCAGAGAACTGCTTGAACCCAAGAGACGGAGGTTGCAGTAAGCCAAGATAGCGCCACTCCAGCCTGGGCAAAAGGGCCAGACTCTGTCTCAAAAAAAAAAAAAAAAAAGACATAAATCTATCTTTATTGATGTGAAAATATATTTGATATATAAATTGATAAAAGGAGGTTCTAAAAACATGTTTTGTTTAAAATAAGAAAAAGGCCAGGTACAGTGGCTCAACCCTGTAATCTCAGCACTTTGGGAGACTGAGGCAGGTGAATCACGAGGTCAGGAGTTCAAAACCAGCCCGGCCAATATGCTGAAACCCATCTGTACTAAAAACACAAAAATTAGCCAGGTGTGGTGGTGGGCACCTGTAATTCCAGCTACTTGGGAGGCTAAGGCAGGAGAATGGTTTGAACCCAGGAGGGGGAGTTTGCAGCGAGCTGAGATTGTGCCACTATACTCCAGCCTTGCTGAGAGAGCAAGACTCCATCTCAAAATAAATAAATAAATAAATAAATAAATAAAATAAAATAAGAAAAAAAAGATAGTGTCTCAGTGTCGAGCTCAAAATAACTTTAATTTTCTTCATTTTTAAAAAGTTTGTTTTTTTAACAATTAGCATTTATTATTTTCACAGACAAAACAAGAAGTATATTCCTATTTTTAAAAAAGTATATGAATAGGAGTTGTTTGGTGATGAGAAAACAGTCTCTCTTTGCCTTTCTCTCCCTCCTTCCCTTTCCACCTTTCAATTCTTCTTGCCTCTGGCTTGCTACTACATACAGGTTCTAACCTCAAGGTGGGAAAGATGGCTGCCCCCCGTTTTAGACTCCAAAAGTATACCCACAATTAACTCCAGCAGATAGAGATGATCTTTTTTATTAGCTCTAGCAGAAAAGTCACAGGGCAGACTGTCTTGACCTGCATCAGGAACCAACAATGTGGTAGGAAGCAAGTCGGGGTAGCTAGTGAATGTCATTTTCTGTTGGGACAAGTCTTGGTCACAAGTTATCTCCTAAAGTCAGGTAGGAGAGGGAGTGAGTCCACACTGAGTTCATTCCCAGTAGGAGAGACTAGTTTTATCATCTTGAAGGAAAGAGGGAGGGTTGCTGAAAAGACTGAAATAACAGATATATATTACAATATTTATTCTTTAAGAATAAATGGAGTCTCATATTAATAATAAGTTTTAAAAGGAATCCCACACTGGGTTTTTCAGTGTTTGGGAACTGGAAGGCACCATTCAGTGTCAAAACCACAATACATATTCATGCAATAAATATTCATCAAGTATCTACTATGTGCCCAGTAGCCTATATACTTCTGGGATGGAAAGTAAACAAACAGCAAACAAGCAAAATATCCCTAACCTCATGGATCATACATGTTTAGACATCAGCAACAACTCTGAAAAATGAGTCTGAAATTGTCCTCTGGCTGGAAATTTTATCGCAGTGATTGAGATGAAAGAAAATGCACTTTGGCTTTCATATAATTATTTTTTCACTTGTCTATGAACACCATAGTAAAATCCTATTCTTGAAAGAAACTAAACTGAGATGAGTCATGAGATTTACAGGCAAGTGAGAGGAGTACTGGCTTTTGTGCCTTGATATTAATGGGAAATTGCATTATCTAGACACACCCCAAGGTGTTCTGCAGCATCCTTGAGCTTTAAACTTTGTTACTTAACCTGCCTTTACAGTGACACTGGGCAAACCAATCTTGGGTTGTGTATTTAATTTCAAGCAAAAATTCTTTTTACAGTTGACTCAGCAATGAACACACTTGTTTTTGCAGGCCAGTAGGTTAAGTACATGGATCAGAACAAGATACTCATTTTGTTTCTTGTTAGTGTTTATTCTTGGCATAGCGAACACCTAACACTGAATTCAAAAAGCTTTGGAAAGAGAATCTAAAGCAAGTTTTACCTAATGCATTTTTATGCTCTTTAAAAACTCTTTCAAGAACATAGCAGTTATAATTCCCTACCATAGTGATTCTCAATGTCAGCGACACATAAGAATCATCTTTTTCATTTTATTTTATTTTTTTGAAATGGAGTCTCACTCTGTTGCCCAGTCTGGAGTTCAGTGGCGGGATCTCGGCTCACTGCAACCTCTACCACCCAGGTGCAAGCAATTCTCCTGTCTCAGCCTCCAGAGTAGCTGGGACTACAGGCGCACCTCACCATGCCTGGCTAATTTTTTATTTTTAGTACAGACTGGGCTTTACCATATTAGTCAGGCTGGTCTTGAACTCCTGACCTCAGGTGATCCACCCACCTTAGCCTCCCAAAGTGCTGGGATTACAGGCGTGAGCCACCGTGCTCGGCCTTCAGTAGTTTTTAAAAGGTGATTCTTGGGCTGAGCACGGTGGCTCATGCCTGTAATCCCATCATTTTGGGAGGCCAAGGCGGGCATCTCACAAGGTCAAGAGATTAAGACCATCTTGGCCAATGTGGTGAAGCCCATCTGTACTAAAAATACAAAAATTAGCCGGGTGTGGTGGCGCACACATGTAGTCCCAACTAGTAGGGAGGCTGAGGCAGGAGAATCACTTGAGCTAGGGAGACAGAGGTTGCAGTGAGTCAAGATCATGCCACTGTACTGCAGTCTGGTGACAGATCGAGACTGTCTCAAAAAACAAACATCAACAACAGAAACCTACTGGAATGGGGATGGGGCTGGACGTGGTGGCTCATGCCTGTAATCCCAACATTTTGAGAGGGAGTGCAGGTGGATGACCTAAGGTTAGGAGTTCAAGACCAGCCTGGCCAACATGGTGAAACCCCGACTCTACTAAAAATACAAAAAATTAGCTGGACATGGTGGCCCACACCTGTAATCCCAGCTACTTGGGAGAGTAAGGCAGGAGAATCATTTGAACCTGGGAGGTGGAGGCTGCAGTGAGCTGAGGTCATGCCTGCACTCCAGCCTGGGCAACAGAGTGATACTCCATCTCCAAACAAACAAAGTACTGGAATGAGGTTGGAGGGTGGGGATTAGACATTGATCTTTCAAAAAGATCAGTGTAGGTGATTTTAATATGCAGCAAGGGTTGAGAACTGCCTAAAGAATAAGACAGACCCAATAGAGGAGAGAAAATGGTGGACATTTTGAGTCTAGACACACCTTGGTTTCTTTCAAGAATAGGCTCTTACTATGGTGTTCTACAGTGTTCACAGATAAGTGGAAAAATAGGCATATGAAGAACAAAGTGTATTTTCTTTTATCTCTGCTACTACAATAAAATTTCTAACCAGAGGACAATTCCAGACTCACTTTTTAGAGTTGTTGCTGATGTCTGAACAGGTAAGATCCATGAGGATAGGGATATTTTGCTTGTTTGTATTTTTTTTTTTCTGAGACAGAGTCTTGCCCTGTTGCCTAGGCTGGAGTGCAGTGACACAGTATGGCTCACTGCAACCTCCGCCTCCCCAGTTCAAGTGATTCTCGTGGCTCAGCCTCCCTAATAGCTGGGACTACAGGCATACACCACCACCCTTGGCTAACTTTTGTATTTTTAGTAAAGACAGGGTTTCACCATGTTGGCCAGGCTAATCTCGAACTCCCGGCCTCAAGTGATCCACCCACCTCAGTCTCCCAAAGTGCTGGGATTACAGGTGTGAGCCCCTGATCCCAGCCTGCTTTTTGATTACTGCCCACCCCAAATTATACTTGGGATAATCTTCTATTGCTGGCCTGATTGTTGTCAGTAGATCACTTTAACTCTTATCAGGTATATACTTTTATCTTATTATTTATTTATTTATTTATTTGAGACAGAGTCTCGCTCCATCACACAGGCTGTGGTGCAGTGGCAGGATCTCGGCTCACTGCAACCTCTGCCTCCCAGGGTCAGTTCTCCTGCCTCAGCCTCCTGAGTAGCTGGGATTACAGGTGCTCGCCACTATACCCGGCTAATTTTTGTATTTTTAGTAGATACAGGGTTTTACCATATTGGCCAGGCTGCTCTCGAACTTTTGACCTCAAGTGAACTGCCCACCTCAGTGTCCCAAACTGCTGAGATTACAGGAATGAGCCACGGTGCCCAGTCTACTTTTAAAAGAAGGGTAAATAATTCTATATCCATTCATCCATCCATCTTCTTTCCTTTCATTCTTTTTCTTTCTCCCTCTTTTCTTTCTCCCTCTTTTCTTTCTCATCCATCCATTCAATCACTCATTCATTAAACAAGCATTTAATGAGGGCAAGTCCTATGCTAATAATAAGGATGTAGACATAGAATTCATACTTTCATTCAAGTATTACAGCAATAATAAGATAGCCATATGGTCAGTCATCCTGAGATTCTCAAGTAAAGTTCCATTAAAAAAAAAAAGCTGCAAAAATATACACCAATTTTCTCACTCTTTTCAAAAAACTGTTTTGAAGTTTGAGTTGTATTAGCAAACATCAACCTTTCTGACCTATTATGTTGTTAATGAGTCACATAGTCAGCGATCCATCTGTCACAGTAATTTTCAACCTCTCATATGTTGAATGCAAGAATGTAAACACCTATACTTCATTAGGTCTCACATAAGAAGGGATTCAAAGACACTGCCAACTTTAATTAGGAGTTATCCAAATTTAAGATTCTTCAGACATCTTTGAGTATTTTGTCAAGTTCTGTTACTTACGGCCAGGTGTGGTGGCTCACACCTGTCATCCCAGGACTTTGGGAGGCCGAGGTGGGTGGATACGAGGTCAGGAGTTCGAGACCAGCCTGGCCAACATGACGAAACCCCGGCTCTACTACAAAAATACAAAAATAGCCAGGCGTGGTGTCACGTGCCTATAATCCCAGCTACTCAGGAGGCTGAGGCAGGAGAATTGATTAAACCGGGGAGGCAGAGGTTGCAGTGACATTGTACACCAGCCTAGACAGAACAAGACTCCATTTCAAAATAAAAAGTTATGTTACTTCTGGCATACTAAATCTTGCCCAGAGAGGCTAGCAGTATAGTTTGATCTTTAGCTACTATAAAATTCCCAAATCAGGTTACTTTGTATGTAAGGACAGAACAGAATATTGCTTAAAAGTAAGCAGACACTTTCCTTTTTTTTTGTTTTTGAGACGAAGTCTCGATCTGTCGCCCAGGCTGGAGTGCAGTGGCACGATCTTGGCTCACTGCAACCTCTGCCTCCCGGGTTCAAGTGATTCTCCTGTCTCAGCCTCCTGAGTAGCTGGGACTACAGGTGCGAGACACCACGCCCGGATAATTTTTTTTTTTTTCATTTTTTTGAGACGGAGTTTCACTCCTGTTACCCAGGCTGGAGTGCAATGGCATGATCTCGGCTCACCACAACCTCCCCTCCTGGGTTCAAGCAATTCTCCTGCCTCAGCCTCCCGAGTAGCTGGGACTACAGGCATGCGCCACCACGTCCAGCTAATTTTTGTATTTTTAGTAGAGACGGGGTTTCACCATGTTGACCAGGATGGTCTCGATCTCTTGACCTTGTGATCCGCCCGCCTCGGCCTCCCAAAGTGCTGGGATTATAGGCGTGAGCCATCGCGCCCGGCCCCCGTTTTTTGTACTTGTAGTAGTGATGGGGTTTCACCATGTTAGCAAGGATGGTCTTGATATCCTGACGTGGTGATCTGCCCAGCTTGTGTCTCCCTAAGTGTTAGGATCACAGATGCGAGCCACCGCATCCGGCCTTTTTTTTTTTTTTTTGGAATGAGACTGGGTCTCGCTGTGTTACTCAGGCAATGGAGTACAGTGACGCGATCATGGCTCACTGCAACCTTGACCTCCTGGGCTCAAGTGATCCTTCCACCTCAACCTCCTGAGCAGCTGGGTTTTTGTTTGTTTGTTTGTTTTGGTTTAGACAGAATCTTGCTATATTGTCTAGGCTGGTCTCAAATTCCTGGGCTCAAGGGATCCTCCCGTCTTGGTCTCCCAAAGTGCTGAGCCACCACGCCTGGCCAACATGTTCATGCTACTTTCTCCCCTTTTTACGCTTCAGTTGCAGCTTAGCAGCTGGTCAAAAACCTACTTCAATGGCCAACTCCAAGACTATGGCTGTTAAATCCTCCTGGGGAGTTGGGTATTAACGTAGCATAGAAGTAGTTATTGACAAATTTAAAGCTAAGAACAAACGCAGGCTCACTTCACCCAAAGAAGCACCACAGTCATCTTTATGCAGTAGTGTATCCACCTGAAACCAAAGGACAAAAGAGAAATATTTTGAAGTAAAATCAACAACAGAAGGAAAACAGCAGGAGGGTAGGAAGAGAGAACAATCTTTCTGTTGAGAACAGATTCAACGCTAACAGGTTCCAAGAGAGCAAGCCATTTCCATAGCATAAAGCTCCTTACAACCAAGAATTTTTATATTGCTATCACCACATAATTGTGTTTATAGAGAAGAGCGAGTTTGCTCACAAAAAGAAAAAATACATTCAAAGGAGAATCACCATGAAGAGAATAAAGTATAGCAGGTTCTCAGATAATGTCACTTTGTTCAGTGTTGTTTCCTTAGAATGATGAGGAAAAAAAATTGATTCCCAGCCAGGGCCACTGACCGTGTGGAGTTTGCACACTCTCCGCATGTCTGCGTGGGTTTTTTCCAGGTATTTCAGTTTCTTCCCATGTCCCAGAGATGTGCACGTTAGGTTCAGTGGCGTCTCTACATTGTCTCAGTGTGAATGCGGGTGTGTCTGAGTGCACCCTGATGGAATGGCATCTTGTCCAGGGCGAGTTCCTGCCTTGTACCAGAGCTGCCCAGATAGATTCTGGCCACTATAATTGGGTTAATAATTATCTTACTTGGTCGGGTGTGATGGCATGCACCTGTGGTTCCAGCTACTTGGGAGGCTGAGGCAGGAGGATCGCTTGGGCCTGGGAGGTTGAGGCTGCAGTGAGCCAAGATCACATCACAGTACTCCAGCCTGGGCAACAGAGCAAGACCTTGTCCCAAAAAAAAAAAAAGGCCGAGCACAGTGGCTCACACCTATTATCCCAGCACTTTGGGAGGCTGAGGTGGGTGGATCACAAGGTCAGGAGTTCCAGACCAGCCTGGCCAACATGGTGAAACACTGTCTCTATTAAAGATACAAAAAATTAGCTGGGCGTGGTGGCGGGCACCTGTAATCCCAGCGACTCGGGAGGCTGAGGAAGGAGAATCACTTGAACCTGGGAGGCGGAGGTTGCAGTGAGCCAGGATCTTGCCATTGCACTCTAGCCTGAGCAACAGGGAGAGACTCTGTCTCAAAAAAAAAAAAAAAAAAAACCCAAAACTTACTTGTTTTTATGTATAGCTCACATTTATTTCAATGTTTAATATTAGACCTGTTTTAGTCTTTTTAAGTTTGCTTGATATTTTTGTGACATCAATTAGCCTGTGGTAAAATTGGTTTCATTTTGTGTTGAAGTTTTCAAGAACCTGTTGATGATAAGAATTTACTGTAATTCTAGATATAGGGATGCTTATGGTCTGAACGTTTGTGTCCTCCCCAAATTCTTATATTAACACTGTATCTTCCCATTGTAATGGTATTAGGAGGTGGTACATTTGGGAGGTAATTAAGATAGATGAAGTTATGAGGATAGAGCCCTCATGAATGCGGTTAGTGTCCTAATGAGAGTCCTGGGAGGTGGGGCGTGGTGGCTCATGCCTGTAATCCCAGCACTTTGGGAGGCCGAGGTGGGTGGATCACCTGAGGTCGGGAGTTCAAGACCAGCCTGACCAACATGGAGAAACCCTGTCTCTATTAAAAATACAAAATTAGCCAGGCATGGGGGCACTTGCCTGTAATCCCGGCTACTTGGGAGGCTGAGGCAGGAGAATCGCTTGAACCCAGGAGGCAGAGGTTGTGGTGAGCTGAGATTGTGCCACTGCACTTCAGACTGGACAACAAGAGTAAAACTCCATCTCAAAAAAAAAAAAAAAAAAAAAAAAACAGAGTCCTGGGAGAGTGTACTTTTTTCTGCTCTCTATCATGTGAAATACAGTTAGGAAATGGCAGTCTGCACCTGGAAAAGGGTCTTTGTCAAAGCCTGACCATGCTGGCACTCTGACCTCAGACTTCCAGCCTCCAGAACTATGAGAAATACATTGTGGTTGTTTACAAACCACCCAGTCTGCGGAAATTTGTTAGAGCAGCCTGAACTAAGACAGGGGTGCAAATGGATTTACATTTTTGAGGTATATAACCCTTCTGTATTCTCCATAGATGAATCATTGTGGTCTGAGAAATAATAACACTATTACCAATAATAGTAATGACAGCTAACAATTGCTGAGCACTTATTTTATGTAAGACACTGTAAGTGCTTTACAGTCATTATCTCATTTAATTCTCACAACAACCCTAATTACTAGGGTTATTCCCATTTTCCCAGTGTGAACAATGAAGTTAGAGAATTTAAGTAACTTGCCTAAGGTAACACAGTTTATCAGCACTCAGGGATTTGAAACCTAGAATTGCCTCACTTCAAAACCCTTTCAACCATTACACAATTTACTGTCTTAATTCGCCACTAGAGATTATATAGCTACAGCTATCTGGCTCAGAGGGGCTTACAGTTCTTTTAAGATTTCTGTACTTTTTGGAAGTACTCTGGGCCTTTTGCAGTATGTCTGTCATCAGTAATGTGAAAGAAAACAGAATCTCGGGACCCCAAACTCACTATGCCAAAGGAAAAGTTCAGCTTGGGAATTTAGTCAAGCAAAAACTGCTTTCCTTTTGTTCCCAGATGCTATAATTGCACAACCCTGTGTCACAGTCTCATTTCTTCTCCTATCTCCTTTCATATGTGTATTTTACCTTACATAAAATGTAGATTTTACTGAGCAGAGATAATGAATAATTGATTTTTCCCTCTACTTCCTCTTTTCAGAAGTAAAATGTAGATTTATTGAAGCAAATCAAAGCTTCATAGGAAGTAACCATTAGCCTCACTGCCTACCCTCCCTCCCGATTTTTTTCCTCCTGCTTGCTCTTTCCCCTTTAAAAACGAAAGTTCAGGCGGGGTGCAGTGGTTCACGCCTGTAATCCCAGCACTTTGGGAGGCCAAGGTGGGAGGATCAAGAGGTCAGGAGTTTGAGACCAGCCTGGCCAGCATGGTAAAACCCTGTCTCTACTAAAAGTAGCTGGGGGTGGTGGCAGGTGCCCGTAATCCCAGCAACTCAGGAGGCTGAGGTAGGAGAATAATTTGAACCCGAGAGGCAGAGGTTGCATCGAGCCAAGATTGGCACCATTGCACTCCAGCCTGGGCAACAGGGTGAGACTCCTTCACAAACAAACAAACAAACAAACAAACAGAAGTTCCCCAAACCCCAGTCACAGATGCTCTTGTGACTTGCATTTTTTCCCAGGTGTGTCCTCAACCTTGGCTAAATAAACCTCTATTTGATTGAGACCTGCCTCAGTCATTTTTTGATTTACAGTGCAAATCTCTAATGCGGTGATATAGTACCTTGGCAAATAGTTTCCAATAGGAAGCAATTTGTAGCTGCTGAGTGTGAACTGCGCAAAGTTAGGGGTTGCAGCCCTCTAGAGGGGTACAGATGTGAAGCAGAAAGCAAAATCTATTAATATATATTATGGTAACATTATAAGAAAAAATATTGCCAAGATGAATTATTTATTTGTTTATTTATTTGAGACAGAGTTTCAGTTTTGTTGCCCAGGCTGGAGTGCAATGGCACCTCCCAGGTTCAAGCGATTCTCCTGCCTCAACCTCCAGAGTAGCTGGGATTACAGGCATGCACCACCCCACCCAGCTAATTTTGTATTTTAACCTCAGACGATTCACCCACCTCGGCCTCCCAAAGTGCTGGGATTACAGGTGTGAGCCACTGTGCCTGGTTATTTATTTTATTTTTTTGAGACAGAGTCACTCTGCTGCCTAGGCTGGAGTACAGTGGCAGTACCTTGGCTCACTGCAATCTCCGCCTCCCAGGTTCAAGCGATTCTCCTGCTTAGCTTCTTGAGTAGCTAGGATTACAGGTGTCTGCCACCACACCCAGCTAATTTTTGTATTTTTAATAGAGATGGGGTTTTACTACGTTAGCCAGGCTTGTCTTGAACTCCTTACCTCAGATGATCCGCCTGCCTCAGCCTCCCAAAGTGCTGAGATTACAGGCATGAGCCACCATGGTCAACCTACTCCTTTTTTTTTTTTTTTAACAATTTATTTATTTATTTATTTTCTTTAAAAAAAATTTTTTTTGAGATGGAGTCTTGCTCTGTTGCCAGGCACCAGGCTGGAGTGCAGTGGCTGCAATCTTGGCTCACCGCAATCTCCGCCTCCTGGGTCAAGCAATTCTCCTGCCTCAGCCTCCCAAGTAGATGGGACTACAGGCACATGCCACCACACCCAGCTAATTTTTTTTGTATTTTTAGTAGAGACGGGGTTTCACCATGTTGGCCAGGATGGTCTCGATCCGATCTCTTGACCTCGTGATCTGCCTGCCCTGGCCTCCCAAAGTGCTGGGACTACAGGCGTGAGCCACCGCGCCCGGCCTCAACCTACTTTTTAAAAATGAAAAGAATAAAAGTCAAAAAAGTTGTAGACAAAAAAAAAAAACTGGCTGGGCCTGGTAACTCACACTTGTAATCCCAGTGCTTTTGGAGGCCCAAGTGGGAGGACTGCTTGAGGCCAGGAGTTCAGGACCATTCTGGGCAGTATAGCAAGACCCCCATCTCTACAAAAATGTTTTTTAAGAAATTAGCAGGCCAGGCACAGTGGCTTACACCTGTAATTCTAGCACTTTGGGAGGCCGAGGCAGGCGGATTGCTTGAGCTCAGGAGTTTGAGACCAGCCTGGGCAACGTGGTGAAACCCCATTACTAAAATACAAAAAATTAGCCAGGTGGCGTGGCACATGCCTGTAGTCCCGGCTACTCGGGAGGCTGAGGCAGGAGAATTGCTTGAACCCGGGAAGCAGAGGTTACAGCGGGCTGAGCTGGCACCACCGCACTCCAGCTCCAGCAGCAGAGTGAGACTCTTTAAAAAAAAAACAGAGAAAGAAAGAAATTAGCTGGGCATGGTGGTATGCACCTGTAGTCCTAGCTACTGAGGAAGCTAAGGCAGGAGGATCACTTGAGCCCAGGAATTCAAGGATGCAGTGAGCTATGATCATGCCACTGTACTCCAGCTTGGGTGGTAGAATAACACTCAACAAAAAAAAAAATATATTTTTTGTTCTTCTTTTGAAAAGTAGTAAATATGTACACATGTCTAGATTGTCTTGGACACTGTTAGCTCAATGGGGATGTTAGGTGTGTTGTGCTGAAGTAGCCTCTGTTGGGAGGACTAGTAATGTAATAGGGAAGTAATTGATTTCAGAAAATTTTTTTAAAATGAAGGTTTTTGGCAATACTACCTCCTTTACATTGTGCCAAATGGAATGAGCTGACTTCAGTAGGAGTTAATCACAAGTTGCTTAAGGTCAGATTTTGGCCCACAGTATACATTTCCTTATTCTTTTAACACCTCCCCATATTTCCAAGGTAGGTCTCCATTCAACCTCTGAATTTTAAAACATTTTTCTATTTTAAAATTTACCACTCATAACCTTGGGTTGAACATATTTCAATGATATTTAATGTCCATGCATATATTGAAAGGTTAAAAAAATCACTGAATTAGAAAGTAGGAAAAGAATTTTTGGTAATAAGCTCTAGGAAATATAAAAATGCAGATATGTAATTTGCTCTGGTAACCTCCAGATGTATATATACACAGACATCTCTAACAAATATAGATTTTTCTTTTTTTGAGACGGAGTTTTGCTCTTGTGGTTCAGGCTGGAGTGCAATGGCACGATCTCTGCTCACTGCAACCTCTGCCTCCTGGGTTCTAGCAATTCTCCTGCCTCAGCCTCCTGAGTAGCTGGGACTACAGGCATATGTCACCTCGCCCAGCTAATTTTGTATTTTTAGTAGAGACAGGGTTTCTCCATGTTGATCAGGCTGGTCTTGAACTCCCAACCTCAGGTAATCTGCCTGCCTCAGCCTCTCAAAGTGCTGAGATTATAGGTGTGAGCCACTGTGCCCGGCCAAAATACAATTTTTTTTAACTCATAGTTATGGACTGCGTACCCTGTGGTGGCCCTGGTGTCAGAAAATCCATGGTCATATCCCCAAAGTCAATATTGCTGCCTGATTTCCCAGTCATAGTTGCAACGTGGTAATACAGAAATATAACAGCTTAACAGAGGCCTCTAGTAACAGCAAGTGATCTGGCGCAGAGCTTCTCACACTTTGTGGTGCATAAGAATCATCTGGAGGCCGGGTGTGGCGGCTCATGCCTGTAATCCCAGCACTTTGGGAGGCTGAGGAGGGCTGTTCGCTTGAGCCCATGAGTTTAAGACCAGCCTGGGCAACATAGTGAGACTCTCACCATCTCTACTAAAAATAAGAAATTAGCTGGGCGTGGTGGTGCACGTTTGTAGTCCTAGCTACTCAGGAGGCTGAGGTGGGAGGATCACTTGAACTTGGGAGGTTGAGGCTGTAGTGAGCCATGAGCATGCCAAGACCACACTTTTTTTTTTTTTTTTTTTTTTTTTTTTTTTTTTAGAGACTGAGTTTCCCTCTTTCATCCAGGCTGGAGTGCAGTGGCGCAATCTCGGCTCACTGCAACCTCCGCCTGCAGGGTTCAAGTGATTCTCCTGCCTTAGCCTCTCAAGTAGCTGGAACTATAGATGCCTGGCTAATTTTTACATTTTTAGTAGAGATGGGGGTTTCACCATATTGACCAGGCTGGTCTCGAACTCCTGACCTCAGGTGATCCACCCATCTCAGCCTCCCAAAGTGCTAGGATTACAGGCATGAGCCACCGTGCCCAGCCCCAAGACCACACTTTGAGTAACCCTGATCTGAAAGTATTTGTGAATTTAAAGGTTCACAAATTTTGAATATCATATTCCTGTCTGAACCCATCTGATGGTTGCAGAAGGTAAACTCTGGAGAAAGAAACTGGCAAAAGATACACATCTTGTGGCTGAATAGAACCATGATTCTTAGAATAGTGAAAATCAATAAATGTTCAGTAGAGTTCCTCTTTGAAACAACTAAGGCTCATTCACTCTATGACAATGCTGGGATAACGTATACAGAAATTAATGGGAGTGTTTGATGAACAGGTTTAGGCATAAATTAGAGAAATAATTCAGCTTGAAGCAAATATCCTAATTCTAAGTCCTTTGCAGGAATAATTTGGGCCCTACCCCAGGCCTACTGAATTAGAAATTGTGGGGCTGAAGCCCAGCAACCTGTGTTTTAACAAGCCTTCCAGGTGATTCCAATGCATGCTAACATCTGAGATCACTGCCAGACTCATGTTTTTCAAATTTAGCATGTATCAAAATCAGAATTAACTGGGAGAATTAGTTTTGTTTTGTTTTGCTTTTTGAGATAGTTTCACTCTGTTGTCCAGGCTGGAGTGCAGTGGTGTGATCTTGGCTCACTGCGACCTCCGCCTCTCAGATCCAAACAATTCTCTTGTCTCAGCCTCCCAAGCAGCGGGATTACAGGTGGGCACCACCGCCCCCGGCTAATTTTTGTATTTTTAGCAGAGACAGGGTTTCACCACATTGACCAGGCTGGTCTCAAACTCCTGACCCTCAGGTTATCCGCCTGCCTTGGCCTCCCAAAGTCCTGGGATTACAGGCATGAGCCACTGTGCCAGGCAAGAATTAGTTTAAAATACAAATTCCTGTTCCTTCCTCAACATAGGCCAAACTTTTAAATACTTTTGGGAATTCTAATGTAGGCAAAATTTTGAGAAACACTACCCTAAACGAGAGGCTTTCAAACTTTTTTGACCAGGACCAACATTTTACATCAAGACTCACGAAATAGAAATATATTTATAATTAAAACAAGAGTTTCACAAAACAATTCTTACTCTTATACATGCAATGTACTCTGTTGTTTTCTGATCTATTTCATTGAAACAGTGCTGGTGACAGAACCACTAAATTGATTTCATGACCCACTAATGGGTTGCGACTGCAACTTGAAAAACACACCCTGGATCAGTGCTTCTCAAATTTTCCAGTAAACTTGAATGACCTGGAGATCTTGTTATAATATGAATTCTAATTCAGTAAGACGGGGGTGGGGCTTGACCTTCTGCATTTCTAACGAGATTTCAAGTGTTACTAATGCCATGTAGTACATATATTGCATATACTTCTAATATTAAGAGCAAGGCCTGGACCATAAAGAATGCAAAGAGGTGGCAGCAAATTTGATGTCTCTCTCTCTCATGAAATGACCTCCCTTTATGGTAGTGAACTTTAGAAAAAATTGCAACTAGAGTTGTGGCATTATTCTGCCCAGATGTAGTAGACCATGAGCTGTCCTTTAAGATCGTTGCCACAGCCTGGCAAGATGGCTCACGCCTGTAATCCCAGCACTTTGGGAGGCTGAAGGGGACAGATCTCTTGAGCTCAGGAGCTCAAGATGAGCCTGGAAACTTGGTGAAACCCCGTCTCCACAAAAAATACAAAAATTAGCCTAGTGTGGTGGTTTGTGCCTATAGTCCCAGCTACTTGGGAGGCTAAGGTGGGAAGATGGCTTGAGCCCAGGAGGGGAAGGTTGTAGTGTGCTGAGATCATGCCCCTGCATTCCAGCCTGGGTGACAGAGCCAGATCCTATCTCAAAAAATAAATAAGTAAATAAACATGAAAAAAGATCATGACTGCTATTTATGCAATTCTAACTCTCCATCTACATGGGTGTAAGTAGATGCTGATTCTCAGCAGATCATGTCAGATTAATGCATTCGTAAGAACCCAAAAGGAGATTTTTGTCTTTATCATTGACCTAATTTAATCCTAGAATAGGATTGCCTTCCTCGCTTTTGGTGAAATACCAGAATTGAAAAAATAAAACACTAGAATCATGTGGTTCTAGAACAATAATATGTGTGCCTTATGTTACATTTAAAAAATATCCTTTCATATGTAGGTGAGGAAGATGAGAGAAGATAGAGAGGTCAGGATATTGCCAAATGAAAGTTGGCTGACTTGGCTGGGCGTGGTGGCTCATGCCTATAATCCCGGCACTTTGGGAGGCCGAGGCAGGCAGATCACCTGAGGTCGGGAGTTTGAGACCAGCCTGACCAACATGGAGAAGCTCCATCTCTACTAAAAATACAAAATTAGCTGGGTGTAGTGGTGTATTAGCTGAGTATGGTGGTGTATGCCTGTAATCCCAGCTACTCAAGAGGTGAAGGCAGGAGAATCACTTGAACTCAAGGTGGAGGTTGTGGTGATCCAGGATGGCGCCATTGCACTCCAATCCCAGGCAACAAGAGCAAAACTCCATCTCAAAAAAAAAAAAAAGTTGGCTGACTGACCCTGCAGTGGATACTACTTGGGTGAATTCACAGGCTAGGATCTGGCCCTCAGTGTTACAGGCTTGGAGGCTTGATATGTCACCTACGGAATGGTGCCAAGTCTCTCAGAGGACTGACTGACATTAACCTAGCTCACAGACACTAATCCATAAAATATGAATGCTAGATTGTTTATTTTACAATGAGAAATATAACTACCAAGAGGACTGACACTTGTGTCCTTATATTTGTGTCCTTTCTCTTTTTGTAGGAGGTTTGACATGGAAAGGCAAATTAAATGACAACGTTGCTGTGTGAGCATGGAATCAGAGAAAGAGAAGTTTGTTAAATATTTCAAAGGTTTATGCATCATCTCCATAATAGAGAATTTATCTGCTAAAGGGCACCTTTTCCCTTTAGATAGCCCCCACTGGTGTCTGTCTCTCAGAGCATATTTTCTAGACTTCTGCAGCTGAGTGATCCACATTCTGATTTCCCTCCCTCCCTCTCTCCCTCTCTCTCTCTCTCTCTCTCTTTCGCTCTTTCTTTCTTTCTGAAGGAGTTTTGCTCTTGTTGCCCAGGCTGGAGTGCAATGATGTGATCTCCACTCACTGCAACCTCTGCCTCCCAGGTTCAAGTGATTCTCCTGCCTCAGTCTCCTGGGTAGCTGGGATTACAGGCATGTGTTACCATGCCCAGCTAATTTTTGTATGAGCCACTGTGCCCGGCCTCAATTAGCTCTTTTTAAAACAATGAGAACACATGGACACAGGGAGGGGAACATCACATACCAGGGCCTGGTGAGGGGTGGGGGGCTGGGGAGGGATACCATTAAGAGAAATACCTAATGTAGATGACAGGGTGATGGATACAGCAAACCACCATGGCACATGTATAACTATGTAATAAACCTGTACCTTCTGCACATGTACCCCAGAACTTAAAGTATAATTAAAAAAAAAAAGAAAAAGCATTTAAAAAGTAATACAAAAACTGACGTACTATCAGATTATTGTACTATTGTCCAATGTTAGGCAATATTGTTCATTATACTGTTCTACAACTAGTTTTCAGGGACCAGTTGACCTTTATTTCACTTATTTAAACAAAATTGTACACACCAAACACAGACACACACATACACACACACACACATACATGCACACACACACACACACACACACACACACACTAAAACTTAAAACAGTTTTAGATTTACAGAAAAATTGTGAAAATAGTACAGAGGGCTGGGTGTGGTAGCTCACGCCTGTAATTCCAGCACTTTGGGAGGCTGAGGCAGGCGGATCACCTAAGGTCAGGAGTTCAAGACCAGCCTGGCCAACATGGTAAAACCCTGTCTCTATAAAAATAAATATAAGGAGGATCCAAGATGGCTGAATAGGAACATCTCTGCAGTGCAGTTCCCAGCGAGAACAGTGCAGAGGGTGAGTGCTCATCACATTTTCCAAACAAGTTTTCACTGCCTACAGACCAGGAGATTCCTGGACCAAAAAGCACCATGAGTTTTTAGTGTGGCAGTTTCAGCCAGTGCAGGGTCGGTGCACAGAAACTCATACAAGTCTGGGCAGCCATTTCCACTGGTGCCTGGCACATCTGGGAGACAGAGTCACCCATTCAATTGAAAGGGAGGGGGCTGAGACAGGGAGCCAGGTGATCTGGCTTGGCGGGTACCACCCCACAAAACAAGCAATCTGAAAAGCTCTGGATTGAGAGTTTTGCAGCAAGCACAGCTAGACCCAGGACTGTCCAGCTCAGTGTGGGAAAGGGTGTCCGCCACTACCGAGGCAGTTCACACAGCAACTGGGCAGAGCCTGCAGCAGCTCAGCAACTCCTCTGCTGGCAGACTGTGACTAGACTACTCTGTGTGGGGCAGGGCATCTATGAAAAAAGGCAACAGCATAACAGGAACTTGTAAATAAAGCCGACCTTCCTAGGACAGGGCACCTGGGAAAAGAGGCAGTTATGAGTTCAGCTGCAGTAGACTTAAAGGTACCTGCCCAGCAGCTCTGTACGGAACAACGGAGCTCCCGGCACAGCACTTGAGCTCCTATAAGGGACAGACTGTCTCCTCAAGCAACTCCCTAACCCCCGTATACCCTAAGAGGCACCTTATAAAGGAGAGCTCAGGCCGACATCTGGCGGGTACCCTTCTAGGACAAGGATAGAAGAGGAAGAAACTGGTAGCAACCTTTGCTGTTCTGCAGCCCGCGCGGGTGATCCCCAGGTGAGCAACATCTGTCATGGACCTCCAGCACTCCTGCAGCAGAGGGGTCTGACTGTTAGAAGGAAAACTAAGAAACAGAAAGAAATAGCTTCAACATCAACAAAATAGGACATCCACTCAGAGACCCCATCTGAAAGTCACCAACTACAAAGACTACAGGTAGATAAAGCCACTAAGATGGGAAGAAACCAGTGCAAAAAAGATGAAAACACCAAAAACCAGAAAGCATCTCCTCCTCCTCCAAGGGATCACAACTCCTCACCAGCTAGGGATCAAAGATGGATGGAGAATGAATCAGATGAATTGACAGAAACAGACTTCAGAAGGTGGGTAATAACACACTTCTCAGAGCTAAAAGAACATATTCTAACCCAATGCAAAGAAACTAAGAACCTAGAAAAAAGGTTAGATGTGATGCCAACTAGAATAAACAGCTTAGAGAAGAATATAAACGACTTGATGAAGCTGAAAAACACAGCACGAGAACTTCGTGAAGCATACACAAGTTTCAATAGCCAAATCGACCAAACAGAAGAAAGGATATCAGACATTGAAGATCAACTCAATGAAATAAAACGAGAAGGCAAGAACAGAGAAAAAAGAGTGAAAAGAAATAAACAAAGATTCCAAGAAATATAGGATTATGTGAAAAGACCTAATCTACGTTTGATAGTTTGCCTGAATGCGAAGGAGAGAATGAATTCAAGCTGGAAAACACTCTTCAGGATATTATCCTGGAGAACTTCCCCAACCTAGCAAGACAGGCCAACATTCAAGTCCAGGAAATACAGAGAACACCACAAAGATATGCCTTAAGAATAGCAACCCCAAGGCACATAATTGTCAGATTCACCAGGGTTGAAATGAAGGAAAAAATGCTAAGGGCACCCAGAGAGAAAGGTTGGGTTACCCACAAAGGGAAGCCCTTCAGACTCATAGCAGATCTCTTGTCAGAAACCCTATAAGCCAGAAGAGAGTGGGGAATCAATATTCAACATCCTTAAAGAAAAGAACTTTCAACCTAGAATTTCATATCCAACCAAATTAAGCTTCATAAGCAAAGGAGAAAGAAAATCCTTTATGGACAAGCAATTGCTGGAGATTTCGTCATCACCAGGCCTGCCTTACAAGAGCGCCTAAAAGAAGCACTAAACAAGGAAAGGAACAACCAGTACCAGACCCTCCAAAAACATACCAAATGGTAAAGACCATTGACCATGAAGAAACTGTGTCAACTAATGGGCAAAACATCCAGCTAGCATCAAAACGGCAGGATCAAATTCACATATAAAGATATTAACCTTAAATGTAAATGGACTAAATGCCCCAATCAAAAGACACAGACTGGCAAATTGGATAAAAAGTCAAAACCCATCAGTGTGCTGTATTCAGGAAACCCATCTCATGGACACACATAGGCTAAAAATAAAGGGATGGAGGAAGATTTATCAAGCAAATGGAGAGCAAAAAAAAAGCAGGAGTTGCAATCCTAGTCTCTGATAAAATGAACTTTAAACCAACAAAGATCAAAAGAGACAAAGAAGGGTGTTACATAATGGTAAATGGATCAATGCATCAAGAAGAGCTAACGATCATAAATATATATGCACCCAATACAGGAACACCCAGATACATAAAGCAAGTTCTTAATTACCTACAAAGAGACTTAGACTCCCACACAATAATAGTGGGAGACTTTAACACTCCACTGTGAATATTAGATGGATCAAGGACACAGAAAATTAACGAGGACATCCAGGACTTGAACTCAGATCTGGACCAAGTGGACCTAATAGACATCTACAGAAATCTCCACCCACCCCCCTAAAAAAAAGAAATCTCCACCCCAAATCCACAGAATATACATTCTTCTCAGCACCGCATGGCACCTACTCTAAAATTGACCACATAATTGGAAGTAAGTCACTCTTCAGCAAATGCAAAAGAATGGAAATCATAACAAACAGTCTCTCAGACCACAGTGCAATCAAATTGAACTCAGAACCACACAACTTCATGGAAACTGAACAACTGGCTCCTGAATGTCGACTGGATAAATAATGAAATGAAGGCAGAAATAAAGACGTTCTTTGAAATCAATGAGAACAAATACACAACGTACCAAAATCTCTGGGACACATTTAAAGCAGTGTCTAGAGGGAAACTTATAGCAATAAATGCCCACCAGAGAAGCGAGGAAAGATCTAAAATCAACACCCTATCGTCAAAATTGAAATAGCTAGAGGAGCAAGATTAAAAAAACTCAAAAGCTAGCAAAAGACAAGAAATAACTAAGATCAGAGCATAACTGAAGGAGATAGAGACACAAAAAACTCTTCAAAAAATCAATAAATCCAGGAGCTGGTTTTTTTTTAAAAGATCAACAAAATAGACCGCTAGCCAGATTAATAAAAAAGAAAACAGACAAGAATCAAATAGATGCAATAAAAAATGATAAAGGGGATATCACCACTGACTCCACAGAAATACAAATTACCATCAGAGATTACTACAAACAACTCTATGCACATAAACCAGTAAACCTGGAAGAAATGGATAAATTCCTGGACACTTACACCCTCCCAAGCCTAAACCAGGAAGAAGTTGAAACCTTGAACAGACCAATAGCAAGGGCTGAAGTTGAGGCAGCAATTAATAGCCTACCAACCAAAAAAAGTCCAGGTCCAGAGGGTTCACAGCTGAATTCTACTAGATGTACATAGAGGAGCTGGTACCACTCCTTCTGAAACTATTCCAAACAATCCAAAAAGAGGGAATCCTTCCCAAATCATTTTATGAGACCAACATCATCCTGATACCAAAACCCAGCAAAGAGTCAACAAAAAAAGAAAACTTCAGGCCAATATCCATGATGAACATAGATGCAAAAATCTTCAATAAAATACTGACAAACTGATTGCAGCAGCACATCAAAAAGCTTACCCATCATGATCAAGTAGGCTTCATCCCAGGGATGCAAGGCTGGTTTATACATGCAAGTCTATAAACATAATCCACCACATAAACAGAACCAAAGACAAAAACCACATGATTATCTCAATAGATGCAGAGAAGGCCTTCGACAAAATTCAGCAGCCCTTTATGCTAAAAACTCTCAATAAACTAGGTGTCAAAGGAACATATCTCAAAATAATAAAAGCTATTTATGACAAACCCACAGCCAATATCATACTGAATGGGCAAAAACTGGAAGCATTCTCTTTGAAATCCAGCACTAGACAAGGATGCCCTGTGTCACCACTCCTATTCAGTATAGTATTGGAAGTTCTAGCCAGAGCAATTAGGCAAGAAAAAAAAAATAAAGGGTATTCAATTAGGAAAAGAGGAAGTCAAATTGTCTCTATTTGCAGACGACATGATTGTATACTTAGAAGACCCTATCATCTCAGCCCCAAATCTCCTTAAACTGATAAACAACTTCAGCAAAGTCTCAGGATACAAAATCAATGTGCAGAAATCACAAGCATTTCTATACACCAATATCAGACTAAAAGAGAGCCAAATCATGAGTGAACTCCCATTCACAATTGCTACAAAGAGAATAAAATACCTAGGAATACAACTAACAAAGGATGTAAAGGACCTCTTCAAGGAGAACTACAAACCACTGCTCAAGGAAATAAGAGAGGACACAAACA
>CAUYLG010069096.1:0-93734 GCA_963573385.1 Cacajao melanocephalus | reverse complement strand
AAGGGATGGAGGAAGATTCACCAATCAAGTGGAAAGAAAAAAAACAAAACAAAGCAGGAGTTGTAATTTTTGTCTCCGACAAAATAGACTTTAACAGTAACAAAGACTGAAAGAAACAAAGAAGGATAATGGTAAAAGAATCAATGCAACAACAGGAGTTAATGATCATAAATATATATGCACCCAATATAGTAGCACCCATATATATAAGACAAGTTTTAAATGACTTATAAAGAGACTTGGACTCCTGCACAATAATGGCGGGAGATCTTGACGTCACATTGTTAATATTCGATGGATGAATGAGATAGAAAATTAATAGGGAATTTAGACCTAGAATAAGTAAACTTAGTGAATATCTACAGAATTATTCACCCCAGGTCTCAAGAACATACATTTTTTTCAGTATTATATTATACCTATTCTGAAAGTGACTACATAATTAGAAGTAAATCACTCTTCAGATTTGCATAGCATTTCACAGACTTAAATGAAATATTGGTTGGCTGTTTGTTTGTTATTTTCTTCCCTTATTCCTTCCTGTCTCTGTTGTTAAGTACAGTTAACGGCATAAAAGAGGTTTTTAATACCTATTCCTAGATTGTATTCCAGCCTGGGCAATAGAGCAAGAATTCTGTTCTCTCTCCTCTTTTTTTCTTTCTTCTTCTTTCTTTCTCTCACAAAAAAAAAAAAAAAAAAAGGAAGAAAGAAAGAAAGCAAAAGCGGAAACTGACTTTGTGAACTGCCTGAATTTTGAATATGTTCCCAAATATACAGTCAAGTCAATGAAAAGAGGGTGAAAATATTACTGGGTCAAGGTAGTTGAGAATATTTTCTGAACAATCATTGGCTAACCACTAAGCTATGCTGTCACAAGGATGACCTCCAATGAGGCTACCCTTAAGAATTTTTAAAATATTAAAAAAAAAAAAAACTGAGCAGAAACATCAGAGAATGCATGCTGTCAAAAAAAAGACTCTGCATGTTTGGTCCAGGCCAGTTACTAAACACACACACACACACACACCCCAGCAACAACAATCTACGAGAAAAAAACCAGAATCCAGAGTTGCTACAATATATTATGTATAGACATATAGTTATAACTATATATTATGCATCACTAGACACATAGTTATGTCTATAACTATTGAGCCCCAGTGCCTACTAGTTATGTCTAGTTATAACACACACAAAAAAATACAGACATGTAAAGAAACAAGAAAAGGTGCTCCAAACAAATGGGATGAAAAGACAGTCTGGAAGAGAGGCAAAGTAAAATGGCAAAATAGAAGGCTTCACCAACTGTCTCCCAATAAGGACACCAATTTAACTATCAACACAGGAAAAAAAAAAAAAAAAAACTTTATAAGAACCAAAACTCAGGTGAGCCCTCATAGTACTTGGTTTTAACTACATATTAATGCAAAAGATACTGAAGAGATAGAAAAAACAATTTTGAATCTCCAATGCCACTACTCCCACAACACTGGCAGCAGTGGCATGGTGCAGAGAGCATCTCTGGGTGCTGGGGAAGCACAGAAATTGTGAGGCATTGACCTCAGTGCTGTTCTGTTAGAGCAGAAAGAAAAACAGGACCAAACTCAGCTGACACTCACCCAGGAAGGGAACATTTAAACCAGCCCTAGCCAGAGAGGAATTGCCGATCCCAGCAGTCCCAACTTGAGTTCCCACAAACCACAGGACTTAAGGCCAAAGTGTTCTGTGTCTCCAAATAAACTTGAAAGGTATCCTAGGCCATAAGAGCTCAAAGTCTTAGATGAGTCCTAGGGCTGAACTGGGCCCAGAAGACAATGAACTTGTGGGGCATGTGACGTACTGAGACATCAGCTGGAACAGCCAAGAGAGCACTGATGTCATCCCTCCTCTAACCCCAGGATGCACAGCTCCAAAAGAATCCCCACCTTTCCAGTTGAAGAGTAGAGAGGGAAGAGTGTGGAAGACTTTGTTTTGCATTTTGGATACTAGCACTAGTCAGAGTTGTAAGAACTTTGACACAGGCCTTTAGCTCCCAGACCACATTTCTAGACATGCCCTGAGCCAGAAAAAAAAAAAATCCTCTGCCTTGAAGACAAGAAGCAAGTCCTGACAACATTCATCACCTTACTGAAGAACCCTTGGGCCCTGAACAACCAGCTCTATACCCAGGTTCTATGTCAAGGGAATTGGGTGAGCCTCTGAGACTTATTGGCTTCAGTTGAGATTCAGCACATTACCAGCAGTGGTTGGTGGTGAAAGGATGAAGCTTCTTCTACTTGAGAAAAGCAGAGGAAAAAGTAAAGGAGACTTTGTCTTGCACCTCAGGTACTAACTTGATGATAGCAGGGTAGAACACCAAGCTGGCTTCTGGGGTCCCCGGTTTCAGGGCTAGATTTTTAGATAGCATCTCTGGATCTACTCTGGCTGGAGGGGAGCCCACTGCCCTAAAGTTTGAGTCCCCGGCCCCGACAAAATTCACAACAAGCTCACTTAAGAGCCCTTGAGCTTTAAGGAAATATCAGTGATAGTCCGGCAGAATGCCTCATGGGACTGTGATGGTGGTGGCTATTGCGTGAGGCTTCTCTGCCTTTGGAAAAGGAAGGGAAAAATGGAAAGGACTGTGTCTTGTGGTTTTAGTGCCAGCTCAGTGGAGTATAATATATACTCAGTGGAGTATAATAGAACACCAGGCAGACCTCTAAGGTTTTTGACTCAGACCCTGACTCCAAGATGGCACCTCTGGATCCACCTCAGGCCTGGGAAAACTCACCACCTTGAATGGAAGAACACAGGCCTGGCTGGCTCTGCCACCTGCTTATTGTAGAGCCCCAAAGCCTTTAACAAACAAAGGCAGTACGCAGGGAATGGTTACAGCAGGCCTTGGGTGAGACACAGTGTTGTGCTGGCTTCAGGTCTGACTAAGTACAGTCATAGTGGTGTTGGCTTGTGTCATTTTATTCCCAGCTTTAGATGGCTCAGAACAGAGAGAGAGAGAGAGAGAGAGAGAGAGAGAGGGAGAGAGAGAGACTCTGCTAGGGAGAATGGGAAGAGAATAAGAGTCTCTGCCTGGTAATCCAGAGAATTCTCCTGAATCTTGTCCAAGACCTTAAAGCAATACATTTATGAGTCTGCAAGAACTCCAGCATTACTAGCTTGGAATGCCCCATAAAGCAGATAAAGCTTAGATCATAACACCCAAGTCCTTTCAAATATCTGGAGAACCTGCCCAATAAGGAAGGGTACAATCAATCTCAGACTAAAAAGACTACAATGATTTATACAACTCTTCAATGTCCAGACACAGAGGAACATCTACAGGTATCAAGATATTCCAGGAAAGCATGACATCATCAAACAAACTAAATAAGTCACCAGGAACCAATACTGGAGAAACAGAGATATGTGACCTTTTAGGCAAAGAATTCATAATGGCTGTTTTGAGGAATCTCAAAGAAATTCAAGATACTAAGAAGGAATTAAGAATTCTATCAAAAAATTTTAACAAAGAGATTAAAATAATTTGAAAGAATCAAGCAGAAGTTCTGGAGCTGAAAATGCAATTGGCATACTGAAGAATGCATTAG
The DNA here is from genome assembly GCA_963573385.1 of Cacajao melanocephalus. NCBI lineage: Eukaryota > Metazoa > Chordata > Mammalia > Primates > Pitheciidae > Cacajao > Cacajao melanocephalus. The sequence continues at coordinate 90,150 of CAUYLG010069096.1, read as the reverse complement.
AGTTCTTTAATAGCAGAATTGATCAAGCAAAAAGAAGAATTAGTGAGCTTGAAGACAATGTATTTGAAAACACACAGAGTCAGAGGAGAAAAAAAAAAAAAGAACGAACAATAAAGCACACCTACAGGATCTAAAAAAACAGCACAAAAGGGTAAATATAAAAGTTGTTAGCCTTTAAGAGGAGGTAGAGAAAAAGAGGGGTAGAAAGTTTATTCAAAGGGATAATAACAGAGAACTTCCAAAACCTAAAGAAAGATATCAGTATCTTTAATGCCAAGAAGATTAACCCAAAGAAGACTACTTTGAGTCATTTAATAATCAAACTCCCATAAATCAAGGATAAAGGGTCCTAAAAACAGCAAGATAAATGAAACAAATAATATACAATGAAGCTCCAATAATGCATCTGGCAGCAGACTTTTTAATGGAAATCTTACAGGCCAGGAGAGAGTGGCATGACATATTCAAAGTGCTGATGGTAAAAATCTTTTACTCTGGAATAGTATATCTGGCAAAAAATATCCTTCAAACACAAAAGAGAAATACCTTTCCATACAAACAAAAGCTGCAGAATTTTATCAACACCAGACCTGTCTTACAGGAAATGCTAAAGGGAGTACTTCAATCAAAAATAAAAATATATTAATGAGCATGAAGAAATCACCTGAAGGTATAAAACTGACCAGTAATAGTAAGTAAACAGAAAAACACAGAATATTATAACACTCTAACTGTGGTATGCATAAACTACTCCTATCCTAAGTAGAAAGATTAAACAATGAACCAATCAAAAATAATAACTAAAACAGAGTTTCAAGACATAGCATAATGAGATATAAATAGAAACAACAAAACATTTTTAAAAGAGGGTATCATTATAAAGCATAGAATTTTAATTAGTTTTCTTTTTCTTGTTTATGCAGCAGTGTTGAGCTCTCATCAGGTTAAAATAATGTGTTATATGACAGTACTTGCAAGCCTCTTGGTAACATCAAACCAAAAATCATAGCATGGATATACACAAAATAGTAAAAGACAAGAAACTAAATCATGTCACCAGAAAAAATCACCTTCACTAAAGGAAGACAGGAAGAAAAGAAAGAAAGAAAGAAGAGAACACCACAAAACAACCAGAAAAAAAATACAAAATGGCAGGAGTAGTTGGAGATTTCAAAACCCAACTTTCAGCACTAAACAGATCAGTCATACTTAGTCTTCACTAAAGACCAAATGGGTCTAATAGATATTTACAGAACACTTTATTCAGTGGCTGCAGAATACACATTCTTTTTCTCAGCACATGAATTATTATCAAAAAAAATTCTCAAAAAAAAATCTCAAAAATAGACCATTTGTTAGGTCACAAAACAAGGCTTAAAAGTCACAATGAAATAAAACTAAAAATGAGTAACAAGAGGAAGTTTGGAAACTGTACAAATCACGGAAGTAAACCAACACACTCCTGAATGACCAGTGAGTCAATAAAGAAATAAAGAAGGAAACTAAAAAACGTCTTGAAACAAATGCTAATGAAAATACAATATACCTAAACCTATGGGATACAGCAAAACCAATATTAAGAAAGACAAACATTACATGCTGTCATTTATTGAATCTAAAAATCAAAACAATTGAACTCATAAACAGAGAGAGTAAAAGGATGGTGATATGGTTTAACCTGTGTCCTCACCCAAATCTCATCTTGAATTGTACTCCCATAATTCCCATGTGTTGTGGGAGGGGGCTAGTGGGAGATAAATGAATCATAGGGGCAGTTTTCCCCATACTGTTCTCATGGTAGTGAATAAGTCTCACAAGATCTGATGGTTTAATGAGGGGAAATCCATTTCACTTGGCTCTCATTCTCTCACTTTGCCTGCTGCCATCAATGTTACACACGACTTGCTCCTCCTTGCCTTCCACCATAATTGTGAGGTTCCCCAGGTCACGTGGAACTGTAAGTCCAATTAAACCTCTTTCTTTTGTAAATTGCCCAGTCCTGGGTATGTCTTTATTAGCAGCATGAAAATGTATTAATACAGTAAATTGATGCCAGTAGAGTGGGGCATTGCTGAAAAGATATCCAAAAACATGGAAGCAAATTTGGAACTGGGTAACAGGAAGAGGTCGGAATAGTTTAGAGGGCTCAGAAGAAGATTGGAAAATGTGGGAAAGTTTGGAACTTCCAAGAGACTTGTTGAATAGCTTTGCCCAAAATGCTGATAGTGATAGGCATAATAAAATCCAGGCTGAGGTGGTCTCAGATCAACAAGAGAAACTTGTTAGAAACTGGAACAAAGGTGACTCATGTTATAGCAAAGAAACTGGCAGCATTTTTCTCCTGCCCTAGAGATTTGAGAAACTTTGAACCTGACGGAAATGATTTCAGATATCTGGTGGAAGACATTTCTAAGCAGCAAAGCATTTAGGAGGTGACTTGGGTGCTGTTAAAGGCATTGAGCTTTATAAGGGAAGCAGAGCATATAAGTTCAGAAAACTTGCAGCCTGACAATGGGATAGAATAGAAAATCCCACTTTCTGAGGAGAAATTCAAGCAAGCTGCAGAAATTTGCATAAGCAATAAGAAGCTGGACACTAATTCTCAAGACAATGGGGAAAATGTCTGCAGGACATGTCAGAGGTCTTCATGGCAGCCCCAGAGATGAAGGAAGAAAAAATGGTTTCATGGACCAAGCTAAGGGTCCCAATGCTGTGTGCAGTCTTGGTGCCCTGTTGCCCTGAGTCCCAGCTGCTCCACCTGTGACTAAAAGGGGACAAGCTACAGTTCAGGCCATGGCTTCAGAGGTGCAAGCCCCATGTATTGGCAGCTTCCACATGGTGTTGAGCCTGTGGGTGCACACAAGTCAAGAATTAAGGCTTGGAGACCTCCACCTAGATTTCAGAAGATGTATGGAAATGCCTAGATGCCCAGGCAGAAGTTTGCTGCAGGGGTGGGGTGCTTATGGAGAATTTCTGCTAGGGCAGTGCATAAGGGAAATGTGGGAATGAAGCCCCCATACAGACACCCATTGGGGCACTGCCTAGTGGAGCTGTGAGAAGAGGTCCACCATCCTCCAGACTCCAGAATGGTAGATCCTCCTACAGCTTGGTAGACCAAGCAGAAGAAAAGATATCAGAGCTTGAATACTATCTTGATGAAATAAGGCAGGCAGACAAGATTAGAGAAAAAAGAATGAAAAGGAACAAACAAAACCTCTGAGAACTATGAGATTATGTTACAAGATAGAACCTACAACTGACAGGGGTACCTAAAAGAGACAAGGAAAACAGAACCAAGTTGGAAAACGCACTTTAGAATCATCCAGGAGAAACTTCCCCAATCTAGTAAGACAAACCAACATTCAAATTCAGGAAATCCAGAGAACCTCAGTAAGATACTCCATGAGTAAATCAGTCTCAAGACACACAATCATCAGATTCTCTAAGGTCAAAATGAAAAAAAAAATGTTAAGAGCAGCCAGAGAGAAAGACCAGGTCACCTATAAAGCAAATTCCATCAGACTAACAGCAAAACTCCTACAAGCCAGAAGGGATTGGGGGCCAATAGTCAACATTCTTAAAGAAAAGAATTTCCAGCCTAGAATTTCATGTCTGGTCTAACTAAGTTTCAAAAGCAAAGGAGAAATAAAATCTTTTTCAGACAAACAAATGCTGAGGAAATTAATTAACACTAGGTCTGCCTTACTTCTGAAGGGAGCATTAAATATGGAAAAGAAAAATTATTACTGGCCACTACAAAAATATACTGAAGAATGCAGACCAATGACACTATGAAGCAATTATGTAAACAAGTCAGCAAAATAACCGGCTAGCATCATGGTGACAGGTTCAAATTCACATATAACAATATTGACCTTAAATGTAAATTGGCTAAATGCCCCAATTAAAAGACACAGAATGGCAAGGTGGATAAAAAGTTAAGATCCATTGGTGTGCTGTATTCAGGAGACCCATCTCACATGCAGACACACGTATAGACTTAAAATAAAAGGATGGAGGGAAATTTACCAAGCAAATGGAAAACACAAAATAAGCAGGGGTTGCAATTCCAGTTTCTGACAAAGCAGACTTTAAACCAACAAAGATCAAAAAAGACAAAGAAAGGCATTTCATAATAGCAAAGGCATCAATTTAACAAGAAAAGCTAACTATCTTAAATATATATGCATCCAATACAGGAGCACCCAAATTCAAAAAACAAGTTCTTAGAGACCTACAAAGAGACTTAGACTCTCATACAATAATAGTGGGTGACTTTAACATCCCACTGACAATATTAGAAAGATGATCAAGACAGAAAGTTAACAAAGACATTCAGGACTTGAATTCAGCTCTGAATCAAGTGGACCTGATAGATGTCTACAGAACTCTCTACCCCAAAACAATATATACATTCTTTTTGGTGCCACATGACTCTTATTCTAAAATTGGTCACATAATTAACAGTAAATCACTCCTCAGGCAATGAAAAAGAACTATTATAACAAATACTCTCTCAGACCACAGTGCAATCAAATTAGAACTCAAGATTAAGAAACTCACTCAAAACCACACAACTACATGGAAATTAAATGATCTACTTTTGTATGACTCCTGAGTAAATAATGAAATTAAGGCAGAAATCAAAAAGTTATCTTAAACCAATGAGAACAAAGATACAACATACCAGAATCTCTGGAATGCAACTAAAGCAGTGTTACAAGGAAATATAGCACTAAATGCCCACATCAAAAGGATAAAAAGATCTCAAATTGATACCCTAACATAACTAAAACCAAGAGCAAAAAACCCTCAAAGCTAGCAGAAGACAAGAAAACACCAAGCTCAGAGTAGAACAGAATGAGATAGAGACATGAAAACTGCTTCAAAAAAAAAAAAATGAATACTGAAGCTGTTTTTTTGACAGTGTTAATAAAAGAGATAGACTGCTAGCTGGACTAAAAAGGAAGAAAAGAGAGAAGAATCAAATAAACAAAATAAAAACTGTTAAAGGGAGCATCACCACTGCCCCATAGAAATACAAACAATCATCACAAATGCTATAAGCACCTCTATGCAAATAAACTAGAAAATCTAGAAGAAAGTGATAAATTCCTAGACACATACAACCTCCCAAGACTGAACCAGGAAGAAGTTGAATCCCTGAATAGACCAATAACAAATTCTGAAATTGAGGCAGTAATACATAGTCTACCAACCAAAGAAAGCCCAGAACCAGAAGGATTCATAGCCAAATTTTACAAGAAGTACAAAAAGGATCTGATACTCTTTCTTCTGAAACTATTCCAAATAACTGAAAAAGAGAGACTCCTCCCTAACACATTCTATGATGCTAGCATTATTCTGATAGCAAAACGTGGCAGAGATAAAACAAAAATAGAAAAACTTCCGGTCAATATCCCTAATGAACACTGATGCAAAAATTCTCAATAAAATAGTGGCAAAGTAAATACAGCAGCACATCAAAAAGCTTATCCAACATGATCAAGTTGGCTTCATCCTTGGGATGCAAGACTGGTTCCACATATGCAAGTCAGTAAACAAAATTAATCACATAAACAGATCTAAAGGAGAAAAAATAACATAATTATATCAATAGATGCAGAAAAAGCCTTCGATAAAATTCAACATCCCTTCATGTTACAAACTCTCAATAAACTACCTATTAAAGGAACATACCTCAAAATAACAAGTCATTTATGACAAACCCACAACCAACATCACACTGAATGAGCAAAGCTGGAAGCATTCCCCTTGGAAGCCAGCAGAAGACAAGAATGCTCTCTCTCACCACTCCCAGTCAACATAATATTGGAAGTTCTGGCCAAGATAATCAGGCAAGAGAAAGGAATAAATGTATTCAAATAGGAAGAAAGGACATCAAACTGTCTGTTTGCAGATGACGTAATCCTATATCTAGAAAACCCCATCATCTCATGCCAAAAGCTTCTTAAGCTGATAAGCAATGACAGCAAAATCTCAGGATACAAAATCAATGTGCAAAAGTCACAAGCATCTCTATACACCAACAACAGGCAAGGAGAAAGCCAAATCATGAATAAACTTCCATTCACAATTGCTATGAAGAGAATAAAATACCTAGGAATAATGCTTACAAGGTAAGTGAAGGACCTCTTCAAGAAGAACTACAAACCACTACTCAAGGAAATTAGAGAGGAGCTAATTTTTTAAAAGATTAACAAAATAACATGAACTGCTATGTCTCAGCCCAAAATCTCCTTAAGATGATAAGCAACTTTGACAAAGTCTCAGGATACAAAATCAATGTGCAAAAATCACAAGCATTCCTATACTTAGGATAGAAAGTAAGGAATAGACATACAGAAAGCCAAATCATGAGTGAACTCCCATTCACAATTGGTAAAAGAGAATAAAATACCTAGGAATACAACTTACAAGGGATGTGAAGGACCTCTTCAAGGAGAACTACAAACCACTGCTCAAGGAAATAAGAGAGGACACAAACAAATGGAAAACATTCCATGCTGATGGATAGGAAGAATCAATATCATGAAAATGGCTATACTGCCCAAAATAGTTTATAGATTCATTGCTATCCCCATCAAGATACCATTGATTTTCTTCACAGAATTAGAAAAAAACTACTTTAAATTTCATATGGAACCAAGAAAGAGCTCATATAGCCAAAGAAACCCTAAGCAAAAAAACAAAGCTGGAGGCATCACGCTACCTAACTTCAAACTATACTACAAGACTACAGTAACCAACACAGCATGGTACGGGTACCAAAACAGATATATAGACCAATGGAACAAAACCAAGGCCTCAGAAATAATGCCACACATCTACAACCGTCTGATCTTTGACAAATCTGACAAACACAAGCAATGAGGAAACAATTCCCTATTTAATAAATGGTGTTGAAAAAACTGGCTAGCATATGCAGAAAACTGAAACTGGACCCCTTACACCTTATTTAAAAATTAACTCAAGATGAATTAAAGACATAAATGTAAGCCCTAAAACCATAAAAACCCAGAAGAAAACCTAGGCAATACCATACAGGACATAGGCATGAGCAAAGAATTCATGACTAAAACACCAAAAGCAACTACAACAAAAGCCAAAATAGACAAATGGAATCTAATTAAACTTAAGAGTTTCTGCACAGCAAAAGAAGCTATCATCAGAGTGAACAGGCAACCTACAAAATGGGAGAAAAGTTTTGCAATCTATCCATTTGACAAAGAGCTAATGTCCAGAATCTACAAGGAACGTAAACAAATTTACAAGAAAAAAGCAATCTCATCAAAAAGTGGGCAAATGATATGAACAGACACTTCTCAAAACAAGACATTTATGCGGCCAACAAACATATAAAAAAAAAAAAGCTTATCATCACTAGTCATTAGAGAAATGCAAATCAAAACCACAATGAGATACCATCTCACGCCAGTTAGAATGGTAATCATTAAAAAGTCAGTAAACAACAGCTGCTGGAGAGGACACTGAGAAATAGAAATGCCTTTACACTGTTGATGGGAGTGTAAATTAGTTCAACCATTGTGGAAGACACTGTGGTGATTCCTCAAGGATCTAGAACCAGAAATACTATTTGACTTAGCAATCCCATTACTGGGTATATACCCAAAGGATTATAAATCATTCTACTTTAAAGACACATGCACACATATGTTTATTGGGGCACTATTCACAATAGCAAAGACTTGGAACCAACCCAAATACCCATCAGTGATAGACTGGATAAAGGAAATGTGGCATATATATACCATGGAATACTATGTAGCCATGAAACAGAATGAGTTCATGTCCTTTGCAGGAACATGGATGAAGCTTGAAACTATTATTCTCAGCAAACTAACATGGAAACAGAAAACCAAACACCACATGTTCTTACTTATAAGTGGGAGTTGATCAGTGAGAACACATGGACACAGGGAAGGGAACATCACACACTGGAGCCTATCAGGGGGTGGGGGGCTAGGGGAGAAATAGCATTAGGAGAAATACCTAATGTTGATGACGGGTTAATGGATGCAGCAAACCACCACGGCACATGTGTACCTATGTAACAAACCTGCACATTCTGCACACGTATCCCAGAACTTAAAGTATAATTTTTTTAATTCTCTAAAACACATTGATTTTTATTTTTTTAAAGGATATTTACTTAAGAAACATATAAAAACATAACAGATCACTTGATAGGCCACTTTATACAAAATAATAACATACCTAGGCAATAATAACATACCTATTTTTGCATGCAGAAACACTCTGGTTTGCTAATGACAGTCACAAGAGGATAAGAGTTATGAGCAGACAAACATTATTTATAAAAAAACTAGGTCTCAAAAATAAAAACATCAAAAGCAAAAGTATAAACACATATTATTATGGTTGGTAATTGTGTGCAGCCAACTTTATAGCTGCAGTCATCTGAAATACTGTGATGGATAACTTAAGTCTTTTGTGAGATGAAAATGGGTCACCACAGCATATGCAGACACCCAAAGAGCCAAGATCTTGGGAAATTTTATCTTTCACAAATGCAGATGTACAAAAAGAACATCCCTTCATTTGTTGAGGAACATTTAAAATTTTTATGTTGAGAAGCAGAAAAGTCGATAGTGTAACTCCCAGTCCGAGGCTGACAGCCTCAGGATTCAGGGAGCTGCTGGTGTAAATTCTGGAGTTCAAAGGCTGGCAAGCCTGGAGTTCTGTTTTTCAAAGCAGCACAAGAAAATTCTGTCCCAGCTCTTAGAGAGAGGCAAATTACCTTCTGATTTGTTTTTTCAGGGCCCCTATCCCATTGAATAGTGCCCATCAACACTGAGGGCAGATCTTCCTCACATACTCCACTCAGACTCACACCGTAATCTTGACATGCCCGAAATACTATGTTACCAAGTCTAGCCATTCCTTAATTCAGGCAACTTGGCACCTAAAATTAAGTCCATAAGTCTACCGCTTATCAACCTGGAACCCATATGCATCTGCTTAAACTACACTTAATTTCCAATCAAAGACAATAACAAGGTAATAGTCTCACTTAACAAGATGCAACTATCCTGTGATTGTGATTTTCAGGATTTTAGTGTTAGAAATTTTAGAAATTGGAATTTAGACTTTATGAATTTTGATCATTCAGGATTTCAACATTTAGAATTATAACATTTGGGATTGTGTATTTAAAAATTAGGATCCAAATTATTTTGTATTAATTAAGAGTTTTAAAACTTTCACTATAATCAGTTATGGCAGTTCTGTGTAGCATAATGTTTTATTCTTTCCTTTCATTGAATTACGGACACATTCATCTCCTTGTTCTCTTTCTCTTCCAGTGAAAAAATTTAACTATTTTTACTGCCTGAGATAGAAAAAGCAGCCACGTCTCTAACACCTGCAATTTGGTGAACAAAGAATTCTATTCAGTTTCATCGGATCTTGTTCTCATAAGCCATACAATAACTACAGGAGTGTTGGCAATTTCATTTTTAACTGGTCATGGTTTCTTGCCTTCATTTCTGAAGAGTCTGGATCAATTGGCATTCTGTCTGCTTCAAATGACAGTTTTTCATGGACTTTCATAGGAAGACCTGGGAGTAACAAGTGGCACCTCAGTAGATCGTTTGCATTCCAAAACACTCATTCGATAGAAATATTTTCTATTATAGTCAGAATAAATCATCTTATCCAATAGATATTCCCTTCTTTGCCTATTAACTTAGTGACCTAAAGGGTTTCAAGTAATCAAGTGGCACACTCAACTTCCAACTTAATTGAACCATTGCTGTAATCTGTGGTCAAAGCATTCCTCTCTAGAAAACTAAAACTTCTCATCGAGCAGGACCCAAGATTATAGGAAAGAAAAACAAACAAAAAAAAATGCTAGTGGATCTCTATGGCTAATAATAAAATGACTTACTCTCATCCACCTTTTGATTTTCAAAACCATGAATCCTGGCTATGGGGGAAATAGCACCATATGTTAGTCACTAATTTAGGGCATACACTCTATTCTAGAGAAAATTATAAATCTGCAATGTACTGCCATCTGGCTAGCACTATAACAGAGCTTCAAAAAGCCATTCTATCATTCTGCAAAGGAAGCTGCATCAGGGTGAGAGGAATGTGGTAAGAACAGTTAATTATATGAGCATGAGCTCATCACTGCACTTCATTTGCTATAAAATGAATTATTTGGTCAAAAGCAATGTTGTATGGTATGCCATGACTGTTAACAAGATATTCAATTAATTTATGAATGATAGCTCTGGCAGTAGTATTGCAGGAAGAAAAGGTACATTTGTGTTTATTGTAAAGATCTATTCCAATGGAGAAAAACCTACCTTTTCATGACATAAATGGTTCTATGTAACCAATCAACCACCAGGTAATTAGTGGTGGTCTCTTGGTAGGGTACCATATTGGAGGATCAGTATTGGTCTCTACTTTTGACAGGTTGGACACTTTACAATGTCTAAAGCCAGATGAGCTTTAGTGATTGGAAATCCATGTTGCTGAGCCCATTTATAATCTTCATTCATGTCACTATGGTTACTTAGTTTATGAGCCCTTGAGCAAGAACAGAAGTGTCTGAGTTAATAGGCAGACATTTCTGGGTTATATCCCTAGAATAAGTCACCTTGTCCATTTACTGCTAACATTTTCTTCTGTGTAAATTGTTCTTTGGTGATCATTCACATGAAAAACAAATGTATATACATTCTGTGCCCATTCTGAGAGGTCTATTGATGTAGTTTTTCCCCTAACTGCTATGCCACTGATTTTCAAATTATGTTTCCTCCAAGTTATTCCTAACCCCATCAAGACAAATTACAATCTTCCCATGAAATAATATACATATGTACCTCCAGTCATCTCTCCTTCTAGGAAAAATGACCAAGAAGGATCACAAAACTTCTTAAAGTTCTGCCAACTAGAAATATTTTCCTCCTTTACTGACACTCAGGGCTAACGCAGAGTGGAGCTATAGTGCTGCAGTCATCCACAGTTGGGTGCTGTCAGGATAATATAAATAAGTTTCTTCCTAATTAACTAGTAACGAGAAAATTTTCATTAGATAATTGATGCAGGTTGAGAGGGATGAGGCAATAATATATAAAGAATTTGGAAAATGGCCATATGAGCCATTTGCATATGCAACTTACTTCATCTTCAGTATCTGCTTAAGCCCAATCTCAGTATATATAAGTTCTGTTTGATGATGCCATGTTGCTGTGCACACCCAACTGGCTACTGAATAACAGCTTGGCTTGGGCCATGAAATTAAGCTCTTTCTCAAAGGGAGAAAAGGAAAGGATAGAATACCTTTACTTCAAAATCCTCAACACTAATGTGCTATGATTTATTTATGTGGTCCTGCCAAAAATCTCCATCTAGCAATCCTATCCATTACTGACATTTCAAGCACCATCATACTTCCCGAATTTGCCCAAGTGGCAGAAGAGTTTGCATAGCAGTGTGGACTTGTTATAGGACTTTCTCTTCTTTTTGGTAGCATTCAACTCTGAGAGTTTTTTAAGTTATCTGGTAAATGCATGACAATAGCATAGCTGATGAAGTATATGTTGCCTCCAAAGCCCAAAAATGTTTACTAGGCATTGCATCTCTTTCTTCATGGTAGAACAGGCAAAATACAGAAATTTGACCTTCAACCTAGGAAAGATATCTAGAGATACTTCAGATATTGGACCCCTAGAAATTTTACTACGGTAGCAGATCACTGAATTTTATGGGATTTATTTCTCACCCTCTGGCATGAATAGGTATCAAAAAGGAGTCTAGAGTCATTACTACTCCTGATAATCTTATCCAATTAGCATACTATCATCAATGTAATAATTCATTGTAATGCCCTATGGAATGGAGAAGTGACAAAGTTTCTTACTGTCTAGATGATGACATAAAACTGAAGAACTAAAATAGCCCTGAAAAAAAGACAGTGAAAGAGTATTGCTATGCAAATACAGTAAAAAACAAACTGTTTCTGATAGTTTTTAATAATAGGTCTGGAGAAATAATTATTTGCATTATTAATAACTGTATACCTGGTACAAGGATGTGGGTTGATTTGTTTCAGCAGAATATCATACCTGGAACAGCAGCTGCAATTGAAATCACCACCTAATTAAGTTTGAGCTAATCACTGTCAGTCTCCAAGATCTATTTGTCTTCTGTACAGGCAAAATAGGTGAGTTGAATGAGGATATGGAAAGACTCACACCCTCCCAGGACTGAGACAAGAAGAAATTGACTCCCTGAACAGACCAGTAAATAATGAGTTCAAAATTAAATTAGTAATAAATAGTCTAGCAACCAAAGAAAGCTTGGGACCTGAACGATTCACAGCTAAATTCTACCAGACGTACAAAAAAGAGCTAGCAGAGACACAACAAATAAAGAGAACTTAAGGTGAATATACTTGATGAACATCAGTGCAAAAATCTTCAACAAAGTACTTACAAACTGAATCTAGCAGCACATCGAAAAACTAATCCACTTTAGCTTTTCATCCCCAGGATGCAGGGTTGCATCCCTAGGATGCAGGGTTGGTTTAACATAAGCAAATCAATAAATGTGATTCATCACAGAAACAAAACTAAACACAAAAACCACATGATTATCTCAATAGATGCAGAAAACACTTTTGATAAGATTAGACACCTCTTCATGTTAAAATCTCTCCATAAACTAGGTGTTGAAGGAACCTATCTCAAAATAATAAGAGCCATATGTAGCAAACCCACAGCCAACATTATACTGAATGGGCAAAAGCTGGGAGCATTCTCCTTGAAAACCAGCACAAGACAATGTTGCACCCCATCACCACTACTATTCAACATAGTGTTGCAAGTCCTAGCCAAAGAAATTAGACAAGAGAATGAAATAAAGCACATTCATTTAGGAAGAGAGGAAGTTGAACTATCTCTGTTTGCAGATGGCATGATTCTATATCCAGAAAACCCTACAGTCTTAGCCCAAAAGCTCCTCCAGCTGATAAACAATTTTAGCAACGTTGCATGATACAAAATCAATGAACAAAAATCACTAGCACTCCTATATACCAACAACAACCAAACAACCAAATCCAAAAGGCAATCTTATTCACAGTTGCCACAAAAAGGATAAAATACCTAGGAATACAGTTAACCAGGGAGGTGAAAGATCTCTACAATGGGAATTACCGAACACTGCTCAAAGAAATCAGAGAAGATGGAAACAAATGGAAAAATATCCCATACTCATGAATAGGAAGAATCAATATTATTAAAAAGGCTATACTGCCCAAAGCAATTTGCAGATTTAATGCCATATCTATCTAACTACCAATGGCATTCTTCACAGAACTAGAAAAACTATTTTAAAATTCAAAGAGAACTAAAAAAGAGCCTAAAGGGCCAATGCAATTCTAAGCAGAAAGAACTAAGCTAGAGACATCACATTACCCAATTTCAAACTATATGACAAAGCTACAGTAACCAAGACTCCATGATACTGGTACAAAAACAAGCACATAGACCAATAGAACAAAACAGAAAGCCCAGAAATAAGGATGCACGTCTATGACCATCTGAACTTCAACAAAGCTGACAAAAACAAGCAATGGGGAAAAGACTACCTATTCAATAAATGTTACTGAAATAACTGGCTAGCCATATGCAGAAAATTGAAGCTGGACCTCTTCTTTACACCGTATATAAAAATCAACTGAAAATGGATTGGAGGCTTAAATGTAAAACTCAAAATTATAAAAACCCTGGAAAACAACCATCAGAAGCAATCACAACAAAAGCAAAAATTGACAAGTAGGATCTAATTAAACTTATGAGCCTCTGCACAGCAAAACTATCAACAGAGTAAACAGACAACCTACAGAACAGAAAAAATATTTGTAAACTATGCATCTGCCAAAGGTCTAATATCCAACATCTATAAAGAACTTAAACAAATTTACAAGAGAAAAACAGCTCCATTAAAAAATGGGCAAAGGACACAAACAGACACTTCTCAAAAGAAGACATACATGCAGCCAACAAGCATATGAAAGAAAAGTTGAATATCACTGATCATTACAGAAATGTACATCTCAAAACCACAATGAGAAACCATCTTACACTAGTCAGAATGGTTATTAATAAAAATAGCAGATGCTGGTGAAGTTATAGAGAAAAGGGAACACTTACACACTGTTGGTGGGATTGTAAATTAATTCAATAATTGCAGAAAGCAGCACAGAAATTCCTCAAAGAGCGAAAAGCAGAATTACCATTCAACCCAGCAATCCCATTACTGGGTATATACCCAAAAGACTTTAAGTCATTCTACTATAAGGACACATGCATGTAAATGTTCAGTGCAGCGCTATTCACAATGGCAAAGACATGGAATCAACCTAACTGCCCAATGATGACAGATTGGATAAAGAAAATGTACATATACATCATGGAATACTATGTGGCCACACACACAGAAAAAAGGAATGAGCTCATTTCTTTTGCAGGAACATGGATGGACCTAAAGGCTATTACCCTTAGCAAACTAACACAAAAACAGAAAACCAAATATCACGTTCTCACTTGTAAGTGGGAACTAAATTATAAGAACTTGTGAACACAAAGAAGGGAACAGCAGACACTGGGGTCTACCTGAGGGGGAAGGATTGGAGGAGGAAGGGGAGCAGAAAGTATTACTATTGGGTATTTGGCTTAATACCTGGGTAATACCAAAGAAATATAAATCACTCTACTATAAAGATACATGCGTGCATCTATTTATTGCAGCACTATTTACAAAGGCAAAGACATGGAATCAGCCCAAATGCCCATCAATGATAGACTGGATAAAGAAGATATGGTACATACACACCATGGAATACTATGCAGCCAATAAAAGAAATGAGATTATGTTCTTTGCAGGGACATGAATAGAGCTGGAAGCCATTATCCTCAGCAAGGTAACACAGGAACAGAAAACCAAACACCACATGTTCTCACTTATAAGTGGGAGCTGAACAAATGAGAACACATGGACACAGAGAGGGGAACAACACTGGGGCCTGTCAGGGGTAGGGGAAGAGACAGCATCAGGAAAAATAGCTAATGCATTCTGGGCTTAATTCCTAAGCTATGGGCTGATAGGTGCAGCAAACCACCATGGCACACTTTATCTGTATAACAAACCTACACATCCTGCACATATATCCCAGAATGTAAAATAATAATAATAAAATATCTACTATTAAAAAAACTTCCTCACATTTATTGGTTCTTTGTGTCAGGTGATTTTTGTGACACTCCCTTTTAAGGTAATTGATTTTCCTTTCCTTTGGCCTATACAGCATGCTTAATGATATTTAATACTTACTTGTTATTATGTGAAGCCCTATACCTAAAGGCTTTTTTAACATATGATAAATTCTCCATCTTGTATATACTATGTGGAAATAATTCAATAATTATTTGAATTGTGACTCCTATACAAAATAGATTGCGTAAATTATATTTATAATTATCTCAAAAAAAACCTAGGTAATAAATATGTACAACAAACCCTTGTGACACATGTTTACCTATATAACAAACTTTTCACATGTACCCCCAAATGTAAAATAAAAGTTAAAAATAAAGATTCACCACTCCTGCATCTTTCAAGTCTTTTATGAAGTTGTTATACTTCATGATTCCTCCAGCAATATGGCATTTTTTTTTTTAGCATACTATTATGATAGGTAGAGACATCTCAGGTGAACTACCATACGTCAGGGAGCCTAAGTGGAAATTCTGCTTTTTTCGGAGTATATTTATGACAGTCATGCATTCTATAACCGAGGAATAACCACAAGGCAGGTTCAGACACCCACTAGACCCACTGCTTGATAAGCACAGTAAAATCCTCACTGATAACCTGATCTTATTAAGCCCAAACTTTGATTCATGAATCATAATGCCTTTTAGGACCTCCATAAATTATTAGGGTCAATTCAGTGTCAGTGTTCAGAAGTCTGTTAAAAAACATAATAATTTACTCTCCCCCTGTGCACAGTCATCCTGAGAAGTAGTCACAGGCATCTCTTGGGAAGGCTGCAAGGAGTATTTGTAGTTTTTTTTTTCTTTTGGCTGTGTTAAAAGGTCTCTTTTTAATGGAACCCAGCCTCTGTCCATTCATATACGGGGCTGGGGTGTATGAACTTGTTCAAATCTTACAAATGGTTGTAGGATCACTTCTGTCTTTTTGATCACTAAGCTCCAGAGGCCTACCAATACCATCCTTAGGATGCCTTTTCTTCTCACTCTGTACTCTTACAATAGTAAAACTCTATACTCTTTACACTCTGTACTCTTTACAATAGTAAAATTCATTCATGCCTGTGGATGGCTTGAATTACCACCATAAGCAGATGCCCTGCATTTTTATCTCCAATTCAGACAACTCTTCTTAGCTGCAGACTGCCGACACAAGTATTTATGAGAATATATCTCAAATTCAACAAGTCCCAGAAAAACATAGTCCTGTTACAGCACATAGCTCCACTGTCTATCCATCTGAGAGAAACTCCATCCTGGGAGTCATCTTTAACACCTACCTCTGACTAACTCAATCCATCATTGATCCTCATAAATTTCATTTCTGAATATCTCTCAAACATGCTAATTATGTTCATTTCAACTTCTATTATCCTAGTCAAACTGTCTTTTATGATTGCAAAAATTTCTATTTGATCTCCTTACATTTTTTATTTTCTCTAATTTTTCTCCACATTGCAGGCAGAATTTGTAAGATTATATGCTTCTAAAAGGCAATAATGTGGTTTGGCTCTGTCTCCACCCAAATCTCATCTTGAATTCCCACATGTTGTGTGACAGAACCAGTGAGAGGTAATTGAATCATGGGAGCAGGTCTTTCCTATGCTGTTTTTGTCATAGTGAATAAGTCTCACAAGATCCGATGGTTTTATGAAGAGGAGTTGCCCTGCGCAACCAGAGAAAAAAAACACCTTCACTAAAAGGAAGACAGGAAGGAAGGGAAAAAGGAAGAGAAAGACTGCAGAATAACCAGAAAACAAATAAAATGGCAGGAGTAAGTCTCTACTGACCAATAATAATATAGAATGTAAAAAGACAACTCTTCAATCAAAATACATACACTAGCTGAATGGATAAAAATAACAAGACCCAATGATATATTGCCTACAGAAAACAATTTATCTATAAAGACACACATAAATTGAATATAAAGAAAGATATTCCAAGCAAATAGAAACCAAAAAAGGAGCAGAATTAGCTATACTTAGACAAAATAGATTTCAAGACCAAACCTATAAAAAGAGACATAGAATGCCATTATATAACGATAAAGGTGTCAATTCAGCAAGAGGATATAACAATTGTAAATATACATGTATTTAATGCTGAAGCACCCAGATGTATAAAGCAAATATTATTAGAGGTAAAAAGAGAAATAGGCCCCAATACAATAATAGCTGGATATTTCAGTACCACAGTTTTGTCATTGAACAAATCATCCAGACAGAAAAATCAATAAAACTGCACTGCAGACCAGATGAATAGATATTTAATAAACATTTTATCCAACAACTAAAGAATACACATTGTCTATCCTGGATTACTCTCTGGAACAGACAATATATTAGGCCACAAAACTTTAAATATTCATGTACCCAGAACTTAAAGTATAATTTTAAAAAATTATTTAAAATAAAAATAAATAAATAAAGCAAATTTCTTTTAATCTCCTTTTACATAAACATGATGTACCAATAGACAGGTTATTATTTCCTAACTCTAGAAAAACAAATGTCAAATATAATTAATAAATCTGTTTTATGGCCTGTGTCATTAAAAAATGGTGACTGGATTGAGAATAAATTATTTCATTTTATTATTTTAAGTTTTTTAAAAATTCAAAACAATGAAATTATATTAAGTATCTTTTCTGATCACAAATGCATAAAACTAGATTTAATAACAGAAGGAATTTTGAAAATTATACAAACACATGGAAATTAAACAATATGCTCCTGAATGACCAGTGGATCAATAAAGAAATCAAGCAGAAAACTTAAAATTTTTCTTGAAACTGTCAGGCACAGTGGCCCACATCTATAATCCCATCACTTTGGAAGGCCAAGCTGGGAGGATCCCTTTAGCTTAGAAGTTTCAGACCAGACTGTATCTACGAAATAATAATAATAATAATAATTAATTATCTGGGCTTGGCAGTGTGCACGTGTAGTCCCAGCTACTCAGGAGACTGAGGCAGGAGGATTACTTGAGCTCAAGAGGTCAAGGGTGCAATGAGCTGTGATCATGTCTGTACTCTATCCTGGGTGACAGAGACAGACTATGTCTCAAAAAAAAAAGAGAGAATTCTTGAAACAAATAAAAATAAAAACAAAACATACCAAAACCTATGGAATACAGTGAAAGCAGTACTAAGAGGAAAGTTTATAGCAATAAGCACCTGTGTCAAAAAAGTAGAAAAACTTTAAATAGGCTAAGAACAGTGGCTCACAATTGTACTACCAGCAATTGAGGTGGCTGAGGCAAGTAGAACACTTGAGCTCAGGAGTTTGAAACAAGCCTGGGCAACATGGCCAAACTCTCTCTATTAAAAAGTACAAAAATTAACCAGGTGCTCATGTGTAGTCCCAGTTACTTGAGAGGTTGAGGTGGGAAGACTTTCTGAGCCCAGAAGGTCCAGGCTGCAGTGAACCATTTTTGTACCACTGTGCTCCAGCCTGAAGGACAAAGTGAAACTTTGTAAAATAAATAAATAAATAAATAAATAAATAATCTAATGATACATCTTAAAGAACTAGAAAAGCAAGGGCAAACCAAACCCAAAATTAGTAGAAGGAAAGAAATAATAAAGATTAGAGTCAAAATAAATGAAATTTAAATTTAAAAATGCAAAAAAAAAAACAATGAAACAAAAAGTTGTTTTTCTGAAAAGCTAAACAAAATGGACAAACCATTAACCCAACTAATTTTGAATAAAAGAGAAAAGACTCAAATAAATAAAGTCAGAGATTAAAAGGGAGGCATTACAACTGGTACTGCAGAAATTCAAAGGATCATTGGAGGCTACTATGAACAACTCTACAACAATAAATTGGAAAACCTAGAAGGAAGGACAAATTCCTAGACACATACAACCTACTGTGACTGATCCAGCAGAAATCCAAAACATGAACATACCAACAACAGGTAATTAAATTGAAACTGTTCTAAAAAGTCTCTCATCAAAGAAAAGCCTGGGACCCAGTGGCTTCACTGCTGAATTTTAGGAAACATTTTAAGAAGAACTAATACCAAACCTCCTCAAACTATTCAAAAAAATAAATAAAGGAGGATGGAATATGTCCAAACTTATTCTATGAGGCCAATATTACCCTGAAACCAAAACCAAAGACACAAGGAAGGAAGGAAGGAAGGAAGGAAGGAAGGAAGGAAGGAAGGCAGGGAGGGAGGGCAGGAAAGGAGGGGGAGGGTGGGAGAGGGGAGTGGGGATGGAGGGAGGGGGGAGGGAGGGAGGGGAAAGAGAGAGAAAGAAAGAGAGAAGAGAAGAGAAGGAAAGGAAAGGAAAGGAAAGGAAAGGAAAGGAAAGGAAAGGAAAGGAAAGGAAAGGAAAGGAAAGGAAAGGAAAGGAAAGGAAAGGGGAGGGGAGGTTAGGGGAGGGGAGAGAAGAGGGGAGGGGAAAGGAGGGAAGGGAAGGGAAGAGGGAAGGGAAGAGGGAAGGGAACACCAAATGTTCTTATTTATAAGTGGGAGCTGAATGATGAGAGCACATGGACACACAGAGGGGAACCACACACACTGGAGCCTTTTGGAAGGGGGTGGGTGAAGTGTGGGAGGAGGAAGATCAGGAAGAATAACCAATGGGTACTAGGCTTAATATCTGGGTGATGAAATAATCTGTACAACAAACCCTTATGACACAAGTTTACCTATGTAGCAAACCTGCACTCATACCCCTGAACTTAAAATAACAATTTTAAAAAGAAAGAAAAGAAAAAGAAGAAAAATATTATCTCCTTATTACACACAAGTTAGACTGGCCAGCTTTCTAAGTTTTAGGAACAAAAACTATCTCTGACTAAAGTACAAGTACTTATATACATATTTCCTAGAAGGACACTATCTTTCTTAAGCCTCTCTTCAAACTATACCTGTGTTACGTTAATTATAAGAAAGTTGTAGCACACTGAATGAGCATATCAGACATTAATATTTCCATATCTCTGAATTACATAACAGCAGAGAGAGAAAAAATGAAGTGTTGAAGAGACTTAAATAGAACTTATGTTTTCTGGCTTCTTAGCCGTGTATTAGAAGGCTGTGCCTGGATATCTGAAAACAGCAGAAAGGAGCTGCCGCCTTTCTAATTTAATGCCAAACTCCCAGGAGTAGTTTACTGTCAGAGTTTTATCATGTATTATGGGGACAAGTATTGGCAGGCTTCCATGAGATCCATATAAGCTTTTAACTCCTAGATCAGGTCATTGACTGATAACTGGATCCTCATATAGGCTTTTACCATCATTTTAGTAATACTCTTGGTAATTAAGTTGACTCCCATAAATCTAGTCCAGTTACTACCCCACTGGGGTTCATAGTGTTGATTCCTAACCATCTACCACTCTTGTGCATTAACATTTCATAAAAGCTCTACTTACAAGTTTCCTAAAAGCTTTCTCATATATAGACTAGAGTCTTCAAAGCCCTATTTCTTTCTCAACAACTGAAAATAGTTAGTATGCCTTAATAATAATTCAAAAACAGATGGCCTTTTTCTGTATAAAAATACAGTATGTTATTCATGCAGCAACAATATACCGAAGTTGTTAATAGGTGGCTCTGACTTAATATTCTTAATTGTTCTATATCACTATAGAATCACAAAATGTCAGTATTTGAAGGTTGATTAAAGATCAGCTAATCGAGTGTTAAAAACGGCTCATCTATAGGGTGGATCTGGTTTGCAGACATGTATTGTTTAGCACACACAATATTTTTAAATATTTGGAATTATCCACCACATTTTTAAATATTGCACATCAGTATTTGAAGATCTGGCAACACTAGGCTGTGTTCTCATGTAGTAATCATGGGCTGGAGCCAGGTAGTTGCTGATACCTTTGTTCTTCACTTTACCACAGTCCTCACCACATCATGCTGGTTTTTGCCACATCCTTTACTCATCTAATGATGCTGCCTGAATTTTATATGGGTTCGAAAATTTGATTGGTGTCATTTTAGAGATTAGAACACGTGAGATTGAGAGTGCTTACATAACTCTCCTAAAAGCAAATAAACAGTGAGGTATCTGAAGCCAAATCTGTGTCTACACAAACTGCTTGTAACATAAAATGCTTCAGTGTTCTAAGAGAAGCAGTTTGAGGAAATCTGCACTATACTACCATGTCTCATCTCTTAAAGTTTATTTTCCAAGTTTTTAAATACTTTATTAGCTCTATTTTTACCACAATCTTCAATTTACAATAAATGATAAAAAATTTTCAATTGTAAATATTTAAAATAAAATTCATCTAATTCTTTTTTTCTTCTTCTTTTTGAGACAGCCTCGCTCTGTTGCCCAGGCTGGAGTACGGTGAGACAATCTCGGCTCACTGCAACCTCCGCCTCCTGAGTTCAAGCAATTCTCTGCCTCAGCTTCTCAAGTATCTGGGACTACAGGTGCATGCCACCATACCCAACTAATGTATGTGTGTGTGTGTGTGTGTGTGTGTGTGTGCGTGTGTGTGTGTGTTTTTAGTAGGGATGGAGTTTCACCATCTTGGCCAGGCTAGTCTTGAACTCTTGACCTCGTGATCCACCTGCCTCGGCCTCCCAAAGTGCTGGGATTACCAGCATGAGCCACCGCGCCTGGCCTCATCTAATTCTTATTCAATATTATATTCCAGCAGTCTTACAAGCTTTAGTTATGGTTTTTATTTTATAACTGACAATCTGTGCTAGGATATTTTTGGATTTTTTTTTAATCTAAAAAACTTAAAACCAAAAAAGAAAATGCCAATAGTCAAATTAATGAACTTTTTTTCTGTCTGGAATCATTTCAAATAATGACTGTGTTTTTAAAATGTGAAGTGTGACTAATTATCTATTATTATAATGCTTTTTCTGTATTTATAGTTAAAATATACTCCATGTATTTTATTGATATTTATTAGTTGAATATATTTTGAGGGTACATGTGTTATTTTGATAATCTTATACAATGTGTAATGATCAAATAAGGGTAACTGAGATATTCATCACCTCAATCATGTACCTTTTCTTTGTGTTAAGAACATTACAAATCTTCTCTTCTAGTTGTTTTAAAATATGCAATAAAGTATTGTTAGCTATAGTTTGCCTACTAAACTGCCAAATACTAGGACTTATGTCTTCTATCTAAATGTCTTTTTATACTCCTTAATCAACTTCTCTTTATTCCCCTTCCTCCTCCTTTTCCCAGCAGGATATGCTCTTAAAATAATTACTAATGAATATTTTTGCCAAAAATAAAACATATACACCAGTTCCTAACACTGATTATCAAGATATTTGTTTATAATCATTAGAAGATAATTAGACTATGAGTGAGTTTATGAGAAGAAAGAATCCCAGCTCAAAAGAGGAGGCTGAGCAAATGATTCCCACTAAGAGAATAAATCTGAGAAACTGAAAACAATTTTCTAATGTGCAGTGAAATTTTAGTAAAATAAATATGCATAAACTGTCATTTTAAGAGAACTCTCTGAAAATTACTATTATATGAAAATGTAAAACATTGTTTATAAAATAAAAATATCAAGAGAGTGATAGAACAGCAAAATAGATGCCACTAACTAGAATATTAGGGACTAATTCAAGTACTTCTCCAAAGAACCAATATTAAAATATTTAAAAATTAAAATTATGCTTTAAAAAAATACAAGACATGGAGGATAGATGCAAAATCTAAAAAAGAACAGACTAAAGAGAAGAATTATTAAAAATAAAATGACATTTAATGTTCCTGAACAAAAGAAAAACCTGAGTCTTCAGATGAAAAGAACTAACAAAAAGCAGGGCAAATTATTTGAGAGAATAAAACTTATTTGTATGAATAGCCTAGAAAATATGTATTTTTTAATATCTATTTCTAAAAATACATATTTTCTAAGGCTAAAAAGAAATTTGAATAGCTTCTAAATAACAAAAACAAACTACAAAGAAAAATATATTAGGAAGAATCAAACTTTCATCTACAACACTAAATGGCATAATACAATAAACAATAACAATTCTCAAAATTAAAGTCGTCCTAACAATCATTCATAAATGAGGGAGAAAAGAATACTAAGAATGTATGTGTGTGTGCACATAAATGCAAGCACGCTAAAGAGCTAGGCAATGGAATGTAGTGATAGATATTGTTTCTGTGTACTTAGGAACACATCCCTGTGGAACTTTCCTTCCCCTGCTCATTACAGTTCTACTAAGCTGATAATTTCAGGGCCTTGCCCACTTAATCACTGGGGTAGCACTTACATACTGTCCCTCAGTAGTTTGAGTCTTCAATAGAGAATCACATGAATGGAGCATGATGGGAATTGATTCTTCTATTAATATAGTTATTTAACCTCACCAAATATATTTTTGCTACTTTATCACCTCTTTTAGAGATGTTCTTCCATTTTGTTGAATTAATACATGCACTTTTCTCATCTTTTACATCTGTTAGTCCATTTCCTAGAAACAACTATTCTACTCCTATATTATTTTTGCATAATTTTCTACTTCCATATCTTTTAATAATATGCTCCTTATGCTGTTTTCTGATTTATAGAATTTAGGTATAATCTAATTATTATAATAAATGAGGAATCACTGGCTTACCACTAGCCTCCTTCCAACCAGTTGTTATAGCCATATTTTGAGTTCCTATGTAGTTTCTTTGTATCTATAGTAAAATATTAACATCTTTATTTCTTATCTCAACATCTGTGAGAATGTATATTTTGTAGCAGTAAACCCAGTGCATACTTTGGCCAAATACTAAGCCAAACCCAAATATGGTGCATTTATAATCTTTTTTCTCATGCTTGATGATGATATTAATGACCACAGTTTTCATTTTGGCATCACTATGCTCTTTTTTCCTGCAAATTTTATCATCTGCATAATAACTTTTGCAATGCTAAAGTTAAGAGTATTGATACACAATTAATTCTTCCATGCTTTAGCTGTAAAGTTTAATTTGGAAGTCATTGAGAGAGTTAAGAATGTAAACATAGTTTCCTGCAGATCCAAGCAGTGTAGATTGATCATTTTGATACTTTAAACTTTTTTGTTAGGTTCAGGGATACATGTGTAGGTTTTTTATATAGGTAAGCTCATGTTATGGGGGTTTGTGGTACAGATTATTTCATCACCCAGGTACTAAGTCTAGTATCCAACAGTGGGTTTTTGTTTTTGGGTTTTTTTTGTTGTTTTGTTTTGTTTTGTTTTTGATCCTCTCCCTCCTCCTACCTTTTTGCCTTGTCTTCAATTTTATTAGTATTTTATATCTGCTGGGACTGAGAAAAAGGTAAGAATAAATAAGTACAGTCTCATTGGATCACCATTTCTCCTTATGCCTCAGTTTGGACTGCCTGCCCTACAGGCCTGCTGCGTGGCTGTATTTCTGGGGTTTCCCTTTGCAGCTCTTCTGCAGACAAATTGGCTCCACAGTTTCCAGGATGCCAAGATTTTTTCTGTTTACATTTTCTTCCTCATTTAGATGCAGCCCAACCTCAAATAACCTCCCTTGCCAGTATGCAGAAGATATTTTATGACTCTTTTTACATTATTTATTAGAAATTCAATGTAATTCTGTACTATCTTCTAACATTCAACATTTCTGATGGAAAATGTAATACCAGACTTGCCATTTTTCTGCAAGTCACATTTTTTTCCTCAAGAAAAATTTTAGAAAAGTTTCTATACCCTTAGCAATCTGAATTTTCACAATGGTATGTGTATTAGTCAGGGTTCTCTAGATGGACAAAACTAAATATATATATATATATATATATATATATATATATATATATATATATATATTCAGCCTTTGGACTCAGACTGGCTTCCTGGCTCCTTGCAGATGGCCTACTGTGGGACCTTGTGATCGTGATCAGCCAGCTATCTAGTGGCAGGTTGATTATATTGGACTTCTTCCATCCTGGAAAGAGAAGTGGTTTGACCTCACTGGAATAGACACTTACTCCAGATATGGATTTGCCTATCCTGCACACAATGCATCTGCCGAAGACAATCTGTGGACTCATGGAATGCCTTATCCACTACCACGGTATTCCACACAGCCTCTGACCAAGGCTAAAGAAGTACAGCAGTGGTCTCATGCTCATGGAATTCACTATTCTTACCATGTTCCCCATCATCCTGAAGCAGCTGGATTGAGAGAATGGTGGAATGGCCTTTTGAAGTCACAATTACAATACCAAGTAGGTGACAATACTTTGGAGGGCTGGGGCAAAGTTCTCCAGAAAGCTGTGTATGCTCTGAATCAGCATCCAATATATGGTATTTTTTTTCCTCCCATAGCCAGGATTCATGGGCCCAGGAATCAAGGGGTGGAAGTGGAAGTGACACCATTTATCATCACCCCTAGTGATCCACTAGGAAAATTTTTGCTTCCTGTTCCCATGACATTATGTTCTGCTGGCCTAGAGGTCTTAGTTCCAGAGAGAGGAACACTGCCCCCAGGAGGCACAACAACAATTCCATTAAACTGGAAGTTAAGGTTGCCACCTGGACACTTTGGGCTTCTCCTACCTTTAAGTCAACAGGCTAAGAACAGAGTTATAAAGTTGACTGGGTTGATTGACCCCAACCATTAAGATGAAATCAGTTTACTACCCCACAATGGAGGTAAGGAAGAGTATGCATGGAATACAGGAGATCCATTAGGATATTTCTTAGTGTTACCATGTCCTGTGATGAATGCCAATGGGAAACTATCACAGCCCAATCCAGGAAGGACTACAAATGGCCCAGACCCTTCAGGAATGAAAGTTTGGGTCACTCTATCACACACACACAAAAATAAAATAAAATAAAATAAAACAAAAAAGCCTGCGACCTGCTGAGGTGCTTGCTCAAGGCATATTGAGGGCTCAGCGTTGGTCTCTGCTGCTGGCAAATTGGGCACTCAGCAGGGCCATAGCCAGGTCAGCCTTGGTGAGAGGAAGTCCATGTTGCTGAGCCCATACATAACCGCCATCCCTGCCACCATGGCCACTTTATTCGTGGGCCTATTGGGGGATGACAAGGGTGCAGAGGAAAGAGGCTAAGTGCCGTTCAAAGGATGGGTCATCCTATCCACTTGATTATTAAAATTCTCCTCTGCTGGGGTCACCTGTTGGTGAGCACTCAGATGGGATACAAGTACCTTCACAGGTTTTAACAACTCAGAAAGGTCCCTCCACATACCTCTTCCCCAAATTTGTCACCAATTTTCCAATCATGCTTCCTTCAACTCCCTGACCATCTAGCCAAACCACTGGCTACAGCCCATGAATCAGTATAGACTTTCACATCTTGCCATTTCTCCTTTCATGAAAAGTGTACAGCCAGGTGCACTGCTCAAAGTTCTGCCCACTGGGAAGATTCCCTCTCACCACTGTCCTTCAAGGATGTCCTAGAAAGAGGCTGTAGTGCTGTAGCTGTCCACTTTCAGGTGATGCCTGCATATCATGCAAAATCATCTCTGAACCAGGCCCTGGTCTTCTCTTCCTCTGTCAACTGATCACAGGGAACTTCCCATGAGGCCATCAGTACAGGCTGAGGGAGAGAAGGCAGGGTGGCAGGAATGGAGACCATGGGCATTTGAGCCACTTCCTCATGTAACTTACTTGTGACTTCCATACCTGCTTGAGTCCAATCACGTATATGCCCCTTCCATTTGATGATGGAATGCTGCTGTGCACAACCCACTTCATGGCTAGGTGGGTCAGAAAGCACCCAGCTTATGATAGGCAGTTCAGGTCTCATAGTGACTTCATGACCCATAGTGAAACCTTCAGTTTCCACCAAAACCCAGTAACAGGCCAAGAGCTGTCTCTCAAAGGAGAGTGGTTATCTGCAGAAGATGGCAGGTCCTTGCTCCTAAATCCTAGAGACTTCCACTGTGATTCACCTACGGGGGCCTACAAAAGGCTCCAAAGAGCATCCCTGTCTGCCATTGACACCTCAAGCACAATTGTATCTGCTGGGTCATATGGCCCAAGTGGCAGAGCAGCTTGCGTAGCAGCCTAGACCTGTTGCAAAGCCTTCTCCTATTCTAGACCCCACTTCTGGTATCAAAATCTGTATTAGGGTTCTCTAGAGGTAGAGAACTAATAGAATAGATATATATAAAAGGGAGTTTATTAAGTAGTAATAACTCACATGATCACACAATAAGTCATCTGCAAGCTGACAAGCATGGAAGCCCGTCTGAGTCTCAAAGCTGAAAATCACAGGGTCCAATGTTCAAGAGCAGGAAGCATTCAGCACAGGAGAAAGAGATATGCTGGGAGGCTAAGCCAGTTTAGTCTTTTTACGTTTTTCTACCTGCTTTATATCCCAGCCAAGCTGACAGATGATTAGATAGTGTTCACCCAGATTAAAGAGTGGGTCTGCCTTTCCCAGTCCACTGACTCAAATGTCAGTCTCCTTTGGCAACAGCATCACAGACACACCCAGGATCAATTCTTTTCATCCTTCAATCCAATCAAGCTGACACTCCATATTAATCATCACAATGTGTCTAGGGATGTGTCTTCATTCATTGTTCTGGGAACTCAATGCGGTCTTTAATTGCAAGTTTCAACACTGAAAAATCACCTTGGAATTTTTTATTTGCTAATTTTCTCTACATCATTTTCTTTGTCTTCCCTTGCAGGAATTCTTGGTAGCTTATCTTTTGTCTCTTAGATTATGCATTTTAAACTATTTTCTACTTTCTGTTTAATTTCTTATATTATCTTCCAAAGCGTCTATCAAATTGTCTTCTGGCAATATTTTAGCATCATCAGGATTCAGTACCTCGGACAGTTCTCTGAGAGATGAGGTAATTGAGGGCACCAGGAGATTAGCACACTGAGGGCCATAGACATCAAACCAGAGTGAGAGAGGAGAGTGAGTTTGAGTAGAAAAACAAAATAATTGTTTATCAGATCAGAAGACAATCCCAAGAACTTTCCAAATAACCATGTGAGATATGGGGGTAAAGCATAAATTCTAATTTGATGGGCATCTGTTAAATTATTTATCCAGCACTGTTTTCTAGGATTTATCCACCAGCATCTCTGCTCCCCTGCACAAACATACACACACACACACACACACACCCAACATGACTGATATGGTTATCTGTATCTCCACCAAAATCTCAACTTGAATTGTCTCTCCCAGAATTCCCACATGTTGGGGGAGGGACCCAGGGGGAGGTAATTGAATTATGGGAACCAGTCTTTTCCATGCTATTCTTGTGATAGCGAATAAGTCTCACAAGATCTGATGTGTTTATCCAGGGTTTCCACTTTTGCTTCCTCCTCATTTTTCTCTTGATGCCACCATATGAGAAGTGCCTTTCGCCTCCCACCATGATTCTGAGGCCTCCCCAGCCATGTGGAACTATAAGTCCAGTATAACCTCTTTTTGTTCCCAGTTTTGTGTACGACTTTATCAGCAGCATGAAAACAGACTAATACAGTAAGTTGGTACCAATAGAGTAGAGCATTGCTGAAAAGACACCCAAAAATGTGGAAGTGACTTTGGAACTGGGAAACAGGCAGAGGTTGGAACAGTTTGAAGGGCTGAGAAAAAGACTGAAAAACGTGAGAAAGTCTGAAACTTCCTAGAGACTTATTAAATGGCTTTGCCCAAAATGCTGATAGTAATATGAACAGTAAAATTCAAGCTGAGGGAATCTCAAATGGAGATGAGGAACGTGTTGGAAACTGGAGCAAAGGTGATTCTCGTGTTATGTTTTAGCAGAGAGACTGGCGGCATTTTTCCCTGCCCCTAGAGATTTGTGGAACTTTGAACTTGAGAGAGATGATTTAGGGTATCTGGTGGAAGAAATTTCTAAACAGCAAAGCATTCAAAAGGTAACTTGGGTGCTGTTAAAGGCATTCCATTTTATAAGGGAAGCAGACAGAAAAGCTTGGAAAATTTGCAGCTTCACTATGTGTTAGAAAAGAAAAATCCATTTTCTGTGAAGAAATCCAAGCTGGCTGCAGAAATTTGCATAAGTAGCAAGGAGCCTAATATTAATCCCCAAGACCATGGGGAAAATGTCTCCAGGTCATGTCAGAGACCTTCCTGGCAGCTCCTCTCATCTCAGGCCTGGAGGCCCAGAAGGAAAAAGTGGTTTTGTGAGCTAGACCCAGGGTCCCCATGCTGTGTACAGCCTAGGGACTTGGTTCCCTATGTCCCAGCTGCTCCAGCCATGGCTGAAAGGGGCCAACATACAGCTCAGAGGGTAGAAGCCCCAAGCCTTGCCAGCTTCCACATGGTGTTGAGCATGCAGGTGTGCAGAAGTCAAGAACTGAAGTTTGGGAACCTCCGCCTAGATTTCAGAAGATGTATGGAAACACCTGGATGCCCAAATAAAAGTTTGCTGCAGGGGTGGGGCCCTCATAGAGAACTTCTGCTAGGGCAGTGCAGAAGGGAATTGTGGGGTCAGAGGCCCCACACAGAGTCCCTACTGGGGCACCACCTAGTGGAGCTCTGAGAAGAGGGCCAGCTTCCTCCAGACCCCAGAATAGTAGATCCACTGACAGCTTGCACTATACACCTAGAAAAGCCATAGACACTCAATGCCAGCCTAGGAAAGCAGCCAAGAGGAAGTCTGTACCTTGCAAAGCCACAAGGGTAGAGCTGCTCAAGACCATGAGAACCCACCTCTTGCATCTGTGTGACATGGGTATGAGACCTGGAGCCAAAGGAGATCATTTTGGAGCTTTAAATTTGACTGCCCCGCTGGATTTTGGACTTGCATGGGCCTTGTAATCCCTTTGTTTTGGCCAATTTCTCTCAATTGGAATGGCTGTATTTATTTAACACCTGTACCCCAGTGTATCTAGGAAATAACTAGCTTACTTTTGGTTTTACAAGATCATAGGAGGAAGGGACTTGCCTTGTTTCAGTTGGGACTTTAAACTGTGGACTTTTGGGCTAATGCTGAAATGAGTTAAGACTTTGGGGTGCTGTTAGGAAGGCATGATTGGTTTTGAAATGTAAGACATGAGATTTGGAGGAGCCAGGGGTGGAATGATATGGTTTGGCTATGTCACCACCAAAATCTCAACTTGAATTGTACCTCCCAGAATTCCCACATGTTGTGGGAAGGTCCCAGGGAGAGGTAATTGAATCACAGTGAATAAGTCTTAGGAGATCTGATGTGTTTACCAGGGATTTCTGCTTTTGCTTCTTCCTCATTTTTCTCTTGCCACCACCACATAAGAAGTGACTTCCACCTCTCACTATGATTCTGAGGTCTCCCCAGCCATGTGGAACTGTAAGTAATGAAACCTCTTTTTGTTCCCAATTTGGGGTTGTCTTTATCAGCAGTGTGAAAACATACTAATACAATGATTGTGACTTCAATAAATTACCATGTTCCTGGAGCTTTGCCTCATCACACTATTGACCTCAGTTGATTAATTCAAAGGTGGATATCTGGACAAGATGAGTTCATCAGTTCCCTTTCCAATGATTTTTTTTAAAATAAGCTATTTATTTTAGAATTATTTTAGATTTACAGAATGTCTATAAGGATAATGTACACCACACCCACAACTAATTTATCCTGTTATTAATATTTTACACTATTATGGTACATTTCTTATAATTAATTAACAAATATTGACACATTAAGACACTCCTTTTTTGATCTTGATACTTTTGAGAAGTATTGATCAGGTATTTTTGAAAAGTCCCTCAGTTGGAACTTATCTGGTGTTTCTTTCATGATTAGATGGGGTTATGAGTTTTGGGAAGAAAGACTACAAAGATCAACTATCATTCTCAACAAATTATATCATGGAACTCACTATCAGCATGAATTACCACTGTCCATGTTAACCTTTATCACCTTGCTGAAGTAGTGTTTGCCAAGCTTCTTCACTATAAAGTTATTCTTTTCCCCTTTGAAAGGAAGTTCCTATGTGCAGCCCACACTCAAGGAGTGTGGAATTATGTTCCACCTTCTCAAGGTGGTAAAGACCTAGAATTTACAAAAATTTTTTGAAATTTTTCTGCACAGGAGACTTGCCTCCTCTTTTCCATTTATTTATTTAGTCATTTATATTAGCTTGGATTTATAAAAATTTATTTTATACTTTGGCTTATAATTCAATGACATTTTATTTGGTTGCTCAAGTTGTTCTAGCTTTGGCCACTGGCAGCTCTTGCCCCAAAGATTTTTGACACAGTAATAAGAAACTGATCAGCCTCTGTCTCTAGATGGCTAAATCTATTTTTATCTAAAACTTGAAAGCTGTTGGAAACCAATTATTTTTTCTGCCAAAGTATAAATATGATGGAACCAATAATGTGAGAGAAGGAAAATAATGTAGAGTAAGAAGCCCAAAAAAGAGGCAAAAGCACACACCCTTATGCCCTCCCAATTCTTTTGTTAGATCAACATCCTGGGAAGTTCTGTTATCTTATTCTGAGGTTTTGTGTGCCATTACAGTTTTTGCATAAAACATTTATCTTTTTGTTTAAATTAGATCCATTTATTCAACCTGAAGAGTTCAAACAGCTACAAGAAGAAACTGCACTATTCAGGTGGGGCACAGGTGAGGAAATTTCAGCAGCTATTAATATCATCCATTGAAACCTAGAGATCCAGAGTTCAGTTACTTTTCTTACACTCCCTGGTTGTTCGTGCCATCCGTGCCCCTGCCCCAGAGGCCTCTGATGATGACTGCCACCAATATGCTCAGCTCTATCCACCTCTGGAATGAATGAGATCTTTGTCTCAGTTCTTTCCTGCCAGCTCTTCTGTTGCTCCCATCAGTTTTATGCGTTTCCAGTCTTCCTATCTCCAGCTTGCCTACCACTCCATTTAACTTTCCTTTTTTCTGTAGTAGTTTTGCTACAAGATCTGCTTCAATTCCTGGTGGAAAGCCACAAAATGTCACATTGGTACTTAGTGTTTGTACAGTATATTATACATTATAATGACATTATAAGATTTATAGACAAATATCATTCCATTTTAAGAACAAGTTTTAAGGTAGATAGTTTTCCAATCTGAGATATTGGAATAATATCATTAGTATTCATTGAATCTTCTTTCACATAGCGAAGGCGAGTTTCAACCAAGGTTTAGACTCCAACTATTCTACTCATTCCACAATACTATACTATATACATTAAAAGAATACAAAGTTAAGTTGCAATCGTAGTCTTTGATTGAAGGAAATATCTAGTAACCTTATGAGGTAGCCTTCTTAGGATAGCCAAGAAAACCATCAGGTCTGTATGTGTAACCAACATAACATTCATACAGATTATCATTTTACAGAAATGGTGAAGGTAAATTCTTCCTTTTACAAGCATATTATAGTAATTATGAGGAAGTTAAAGGAACAAACTGATTTTATTTCTATAAATGTATGGGGTAGGAGTGCAATTTTGTTACATCCATAGATTGCATAGTGATCAAGTCAAGGCTTTTAGGGTATCCATCACCTGAATAACATACATTGTACTTATTAGGTAATTTTTCATCATACTCTCCCTTCCCAACCCTTCACCCTTCCAAGTCTCCATTTTCTATCATTTCATTCTTTATGTTCATGTGTATACACTTTCTGGCTCCTGCATATGAATGAGAATATGTGATATTTTTCTTGCCATGCCTGACTTGTTTCACTTAGGATAGTGATATCTAGTTCCATCCATGTTGCTGCAAAAGATGTGATTTTATTATTTTTGATGGCTGAACAGTATTCCATTGTGTGTGTGTATATATATATATATATATATATATATATACCACATTTTCTTTATTAAATAGTTTATTGATAAACACTTAGGTTGATTCCAAATCTTTGCTACTGTGAATAGTGTTGTGATAGTGTTGTGATAAACATGAGTGCAAGGGTTTTCGGTATTAATTTATTTTCCTTTGGGATTAAAAGGTAGTTCTATTTTCAGCTTTTTGAGAAATCTTTATACTGTTTTCCATAGAGATTTTACTAATTTACACTGCCAGCAACACTGTATAATAGTTCGTCTTTCTCCACATCCTCGCCAACATCTGTTGTTTGTTTTTGAGATAAGGTCTTGCTTTGTCACCCAGGCTGGAATGTAGTCGTGTGATCATAGTTTACTGCAGCCTGCAACTCCTGGGTTTAAGCAATCTTCCCACCTCAGCCTCCTGGGTAGCTGGGACTACAGCCACATGCCACTATGCTTGGCTCTTTTTTTTTAGAGGCAGGTACTCACTATGTTGACCAGGCTGGTATCAAACTCCTGGCCTCAAGTGATCCTCCTGCTGCCTCAGCCTCCCAAAGTGTTGGGATTATGGGATTACAACAGTAAGCCACCATGCCCAGTGCTGTTATTTTTTGGCTTTTTAATAGTAGCCATTCTGACTGGGGTAAAATATTTCATTGAAATTTTAAGTTGCATTTTTCTGGTGATTAGTGATGTTGAGTATTGTTCCATACACCTGTTGGCAATTTGTATGTCTTCTTTTGAAAAATGTCTGTTTGTGCTCTTTGCCACTTTTTAATGAGATTATTTTGGAGCTTTTGTGTTGAGTTGTTTGAGTTTCTTGTATATTCTGTATATTAGTCCTCTGTCAGATGCATAGTTTGCAAATATTTTCTCCCATTCTGCTTGTTATCTGTTCAATTTTTTTATTATTTCTTTGTTCTTTTTTCTTAGGATTGCTTTGGCTATTCAGGCTCTTTTTTAGTTCCATATGAACATTAGGATTTTTTTTTCCTAATTCTGTGAAAATGACAATGGCATTTTGATAGGATTCTATTGAGTCTGTAGATTGCTTTAGACAGTATGGTCATTTTAACTACATTAATTCTTTGAATTTATGAGCATGAGATGTTTCTCCATTTGTTTTGTCATCTACAATTTCATTCATCAGAGTTTTGTAGTTTTCTTTGTAGACATCTTTCACCTCCTTTGTTAAACATATCCCTACATATTTTTTCATAGCTAAGGTGAGTGGGATTGCCTTCTTGATTTCTTTTTCAGCTAGAATGTCATTTTTGTACAGGAAAACTACTGATTATGTGTTGATTGTGTATACTGGAACAATCTTATTGATTGTTGTTAATGATTTGTAATAACAACTGAAAGCATGATTCCAACTTTATCTTCTTTAAACTATACCTCAAAACAAGAATTAGACTGATTTTTTTAATTGGAAGCTAAAAATTAGCTTTATCTAGAAAGTGTACAAAAGGCTTTAGTACAAACCTATCTAGGTTGGGAAATTTACTGGAACTCATTTACTTAGTAGTTACATATATTTCAAATAAAACTGCCATTTTGTTATTTCTGCTTTTACAACCTACCACAAACTTAGCAGCTTAAAACAACATAAATTTATTATCTTACCATTGTGGAGGTCAGAAATTTAACATGGGTCTCACTAGACTAAAATCCAGTGCTGTGTCTCTTTCTGGAAGCTCTAGGCTCCCCTAGAGAATCTAGAGAATCCATTTCCTCGCTTATTCAGATTGTCATCAGAATTCAGTTCTTTGTGTTATAAGATTCAAATTTCTGTTTCTTTACTGGCTGTCAGCGAGGACTTTTCATCTTCTAGAGGCCATGGCATTCCTTAACTCAGAGCTCCCTTCCCCATTTCAAAACCAGTAATCATAGGCAGAGGCCTTCCCAAGCCACAAATCTCTCCTCCTTCCATCTCATCCCCCTGACACAGCCAGGAAAAGTTCCCCACTTTTAAGGACTCATTTGATTATGTTGGGACCACATAGATAATCCAAAATAATACCCCCATTTAGAGGTCTGTTTCTTTAATCACATCCACAAAGCCTCTTTTGCCATATAAGGTGGCATATTTACATGTTCAAGCCATTCAGGGGTGGGCATATTTGGGGGACTACCACTATTCTGCCTACCACAGCTGCCATGCCACTGCAACTTTCAATCACATAAACTATTATAGTAATTTTAACTCCTCACATTAATCTGCTGCATTACAATAAACAGCAATGTCTTAAATGTTTTTACCAATTTGGAATTTTTTCTTAATTTTCTTCTTAAGAAAAAATTTGTGCTGTGTCCATAAAATTTAGCAAATGAATATATACAAGAATTTCATTCACAATGAATTTTATAAACCATTTTCGTGAACAAATACATTTAACAAGTTCTGTTTGCCTCCTTTTCATTTCCTCATATAACCATCCACTGACTTAATTTGATTTCATAGAGATTTAGGGCTGCTTTCTCTCTTTTTGAATGTTGAAATTATGCTTTCACAGTAGATAGCCTTTTTGAGGAATAAGAATCACTTGTGCTTTTTTCTATATGAGGAAATTAAAATTTTCAGCTTCACCAGAGATTATTTCATCCTTGAACAGTGATTAGTTTGCTTTCAATAATGAGACCTGACTCCCACTCAATTTAAATAAAACATTTAAAATACTACTTAACAATAAAATGATTTTTCCAGTAACCAATTTCCTAGAAAATGCACTATATAAATATCTAGTTCTCCTTTTCTCTGCCAATACTTAGCAACTTAACTTCTGTATTAGAAAGGTCAGAAGAAATGAGAGGTGCAATTTAAAATCAGTTGGTATTGCTATAAACTTTTTAATAGCTCTGGTAAAGAATGCGTTCTAATCTATCATTATAATATGTGGTTTAAACGATGCTTCTCCTTTGTTAGCCTTTTCCTCAACTCCACAAAAAGGCCTACTAAGTCTAATTACCTGTGCCTCTCTTTATTTTCTTCTTCCCTATTGTCTCAGGCACAACCAGCTTCAAATATCACATCTATGCAGGTAACTCAAGTCTGTGTTGCCAGACTATCAAATGACCTATTCGCCACTCCTAACAAGTATATGCATTTAAATACTCCCTATTGACTCAAAATCAAAATACTAAAACTTTAGTCATCAATCTCATGATCACAATTATTTTCCTAAAACACTGAAGAGGGAAAACACAAAGTGGGTAGAATAAGAACTCGTCCGTGAAATGCCTCAGAAATTAAAGGAGGTGAGGCGTTTGATCATGTGGTGCTGAAAAGTGAATCAGAATTATGGGGATCATGGGGGATGGAAGGCAGAACTAGACTGCAGCTCTGACTCAGACAGAGCAGTGTGTGGAGGCTTGTCTCATTAGTTTTTGCTTCAGAATGACTGCAGGAATAAATCAGAAAACCTGGGAAGACCCACAGACCCCACCTGAAAGAAGCAAATTGCAGGAATAAATCGGGAAACCTGGCAAGACCCACAGACCCCTGAAGGAAGAAAATTGCAGGAATAAATCGGGAAACCTGGGAAGACCCACAGACCCCTTGAAGGAAGCAAAT
This sequence comes from Cacajao melanocephalus, assembly GCA_963573385.1. Taxonomy (NCBI): domain Eukaryota; kingdom Metazoa; phylum Chordata; class Mammalia; order Primates; family Pitheciidae; genus Cacajao; species Cacajao melanocephalus. Next base: position 53,499 of record CAUYLG010069096.1, on the reverse strand, counting down.
TGCTCCTGCAGGATCTGGGAGACGCCCCAAATACTCTGAGTCCCAAAACTGTGGAAGTGGGAAAGGGAGATTAACTGTCCCCAAACACACACCCCCCACTGGGGAAACTGAAGGCCTAGATTATAGATTTTGACCTTACCTGGAGCTGAGTCCATTTAGCGCGCTGAGCCAAATACAGGGGTAGAGGAAGCAGCAGGAAAAGCCCTGGGAGATCACTTGGTCCTCTAGCAAGTTGCTTTTGCCTGGCCTCACAGGGGTCCTTCGGGAGGGTGGCCAGAGACACTGGGAAAAGGCCACAGGAAGAAGGAAATCTCCCAGGGTAAGAAGGAAAGTCATATTTGCATTTGCAGCTGGGAGGCAAGTAGCCTGGGGCAAGTTTTCAGCCTTGCTCACCCAATGCCTGGAAACAGACTCCGTGCTGTTGGGAGTGGGCAACGTGGGAGTGAGACCAGCCTTGACAACCCACTACTGTGCATAACACAGTAGAGACTGTCATTATCTTCCTAGGAACATACTCTGTTGACCTGGGAACCTTATCCTCATCCCTCACAGCAGCGGAATCAAGACCCGCCCAAGAAGAGTCTGAGCTCAGACACGCCTAGCCCCGCCCCCACCAAATGGTCCTTCCCTACCCAACCTGGTAACTGCAAACAAAGAGCATATACTCTTGGGAGTTCTAGGGCTCCACCCACCACGTGTTTCTCCCCCTGCTACTACAGCTGGTGCTCTCTGGAAGGCACCACCTACTGGCAGGAGGCCAACCAGCACAAAAATAGTGCAATAAACCAACAAAGCCAAGGACCCTCACAGAGCCCATTTTACCCGCCCCCACCACCACCTCCACCAGAGCAGATTCTGGTATCCACGGCTGAGAGACTCACAGACAGTTCACATCACAGTACTCCGTGCAGATAATCCCCAATACCAGCCCAGAGCCTGGTAGACTTGCTGGGTGGCAAGATCCAGAAGAGAGATAACAATCACTACAGCTCACCTCTCAGGAAGCCACATCCCTAGGAAAAGGGGGAGAGTACTACATCAAGGGAACACCCCATGGGACAAAAGAATCTGAACAACAGCCTTCAGCTGTAGATCTTCCCTCTGACAGGGCCTACCCAAATGAGAAGGAACCAGAAAACCAACTCTAGTAATATGACAAAACAAGATTCTTTAACACTTCCAAAAAATCACATTAGCTCACCAGCAATAGACCCAAACCATGCAGAAATCCCTGATTTACCTGAAAAAGAATTCAGATGATTTCCTTAGATTGGGCTTCACCTTTCTCTGGTACCTCCCTGATTAGCTTAATAACTAATTAGCTTAATAACTAATCAGGGAAGCACCAGAGAAACGTGAAGCCCAATATAAGGAAATACAAAAAATGATACAAGAAGTGAAGGGAGAAATATTCAAGGAAATAGGTAACATAAATAAACAATCAAAACTTTAGGAAACAATGAACATACTTATACAAATGCAAAACGCTCTGGAAAATCTCAGCAAAAGAATTGAGCAAGTAGAAGAAAGAAATTCAGAGCTCAAAAACAGCATCTTAGAATTAACCCCAATCTAACAAAGACAAAGAAAAAAGAATAAGAAAATCTGAACATAGCCTCCAAGAAGTCTGGGATTATGTTAAATGACCAAACCTAAGAATAATCAGCGTTCCTGAGGAAGAAGAGAAATCTAAAAGTTTGGAAAACATATTTGGGGGAATAATTGTGAAAAATTTACCCAGCTTTGCTGGCAACATAGACATCCAACTACAAGAAGCCCAAAGAACACCTGGAAAATTCGTCACAAGAAGATCATTGCTTAGCCACTTTGTCATCAGGTTATCTAAAGTTAAGACAAAGGGAAGAATCTTAAGAACTGTGAGGCAAAAGTACCAGGTAACCTACAAAGGAAAACCTATCGGATTAACAGCAGAGTTCTCAGCAAAAACCCTACAAGCTAGAAGGAATTGGGGCCCTATCATAAGCCTCCCAAAAAAAAAAAAAACATTATCAGCCAAGAATTTTGTATTCAGTGAAACTAAACTTCATATATGAAGGAAAGATACAGTCTTTTTCAGAAAAACAAATGCTGAGAGAATTCACCACTACCAAGCCACCACTATAAGAACTGCTTAAAGGAGCTCTAAATCTTGAAGCAAATCATGGAAACACATCAAAACACAACTTCTTTAAATCATAAATTTCACAGAACCTATAAAACAAAAACAAAATTTAAAAAAAAAAGCATACAGGCAACAAATAGCACAATGAATGGAATGGTACCTCGCATCTTAATACCAAAATTTAATGTAAGTGGCCTAAATGCTCCACTTAAAAAATACAGAATTCCAGAATGAATAAGAATTCACCATCCAACTATCTACTGCCTTCAAGAGATTCACCTAACACCTAAGCACTTGTATAAACTTAAAGTAAAGGGGTGGAAAAGATGTTCCATGCAAATGGACACCAAATGTGAGCAAGAGTAGCTATTCTTATATCAAACAAAACAAAATTTAAAGCAACAGCAGCTAAAAAAACAAACAAACAAAGAGGAACATTATGTAATGATAAAAAGCCTTGTCCAATAGGAAAATGTCACAATCCTAAACATATATGCACCTAACACTCAAGCTCCCAAATTTATAAAATGATTACTAATAGGCCTAAGAAATGAGATAGACAGCAACACAATAATAGTGGGGGACTTCAATACTCCACTGACAGGACTAAACAGGTCATCAAGACAGAAAGTTAACAAAGAAACAATGGATTTAAACCCCAGAACAAATGGACTTAATAGATAAACACAGAACATTTCATGTAACAACTGCAGAATATACATTCTATTCAACAGTGCATAGAACTTTCTCCAAGGTAGACAATATGATAGGCCACAAAATAGGCCTCAATAAATTTAAGAAAATAGACATTATATCAAGCACTCACTCAGACCACAGTGGAATAAAACTGGAAATCAACTCCAAAAGGAACCTTCAAAATCATGCAACTACATGGAAATTAAATAACCTGCCCCTGAATGATCACTGAGTCATAAATAAAATCTAGATGGAAATTTAAAAATTTTTCTAACTGAACAACAATAGTGATGCAGCCTATCGAAATCTTTGGGACACAGCAAAGGCAGTGCTAAGAGGAAAGTTTATACCCTAAATGCCTACATCAAAACATCTGAAAGAGCCCAAACAGACAATCCAAGGCCACACATCAAGGAACCAGAAAAACAGCAACAAAACAAACCTAAACCCAACGGAAGAAAGGAAATAACCAAGATCAGAGGAGAACTCAATGAAATTGAAACAAACAAACAAACAAAAATACAAAAGATAAATGAAACAAAAAGCTGGTTCTTTGAAAAGAGAAATAAAATTGATAGACAATTAGCAAGACTAACCAAGAAAAAAAGAGACAAAATCCAAATAAGCTCAGTAAGAAATGAAACAGACAACTGACACTACAGAAATACAGAAGATCATTCAAGGCTACTATAAACACCTTTACGTGCATAAACTAGAAAATTTAGAAGAGAAGGATAAATTTCCGGAAAGATACAACCCTCCTAGCTTAAATCAGGAAGAATTAAATAATGCTGAACAGACCAATAACAAGTAGTGAGATTGAAATGGTAATTTAAAAATTACCAACAAAAAAAAAAAGTCCAGGACCCGATCAATTCACAGTAGAATTCTACTAGACATTTAAAGAAGAATTAACACCAATCCTTTTGACACTATCCCACAAGACAGAGAAAGAGAAAACTTTCCCTGAATAATTCTTTAAAGCCAGTATTACCCTAATGTCAAAACCAGGAAAAGACATAACCAAAAAATAAAACTACAGACCAATATCCCTGATGAACATAGATGCTAAAGTCCTTAACAAAATACTAGCTAACCAAATCCAACAACATAAAAAGATAATCTGCCATGATTAAGTAGGTTTCATACCACGGAGGCAGAAATGGTTTAGCATACACAAGTCAATAAATGTGAAACACCACATAAACAGAATTAAAAACAAAAATCATGTGATCATTTCAATAGACACAGAAAAAGCATTCAACAAAAATCCAGCATCCCTTTAAAATTAAAACTCTCAGCAAAATCGGAATACAAGGGACATACCTCAGTATAATAAAACCATCAATGACAAACCCACAGCCAACAAAATACTGAAAAGTGAAAGCAATCCCTCTGAGAACTGGAACAAGACAAGGATGCCGGCTCTCAACACTCCTTTTCAACCTAGTTCTGGAAGTTCTAGACACAGCAATCACACAACAGAAAGAAATAAAAGGCATCCAAATAAGTAAAGAGGAAGTCAAACTGTTGCTGTCTGCTGATGATATATCTTCTACCTAGAAAATCCTAGACTCCTCCAGAAAGCTCCTAGAACTGATAAGAGAATTCAGCAAAGTTTCTAGACACAAAATTAATGTACATAAATCAGTAGCTCTTCTACATACCAAGAGTGACCAAGCTGAGAATAAAATCAAGAATTCAACCCCCCCCCTTTTATTTTTTTCAGATGGAGTCTTGCTCTGTCACCCAGGCTAGAGTGCAGTGGCACAATTTCAGCTCACTGCAACCTCCACTTCCAGGGTTCAAGTGATTCTCCTGCCTCAGCCTCCTAAGTAGCTGGGATTACAGATGCCTGCCACCACACCCAGCAAATTTTTGTATTTTTAGTAGAGACGGGGTTTCACCATATTAGCCAGGCTGGTCTCCAACTCCTGACCTCGAGATCCACCTGCCTTGGCCTCCCAAAATGGCTAGGATTACAGGCATGAGCCACTGTGCCCAGCCTTTTTTTTTTTTTTTTTGAGACTGTCTCACTCTGTTGCTCAGGCTGGAGTGCAGTGGCGCAGTCTTGTGATCTCGGCTCACTGCACACTCCACCTCCCAGATGCAAGTGTTTCTCCTGCCTCAGCCTCCCAAGCAGCTGGAATTACAGGTGTGTGCCACCAAGCCTGGCTAATTTTTGTATTTTTAGTAGAGATGGAGTTTCGTCATGTTGGCTAGGCTGGTTTCAAACTTCTGACCTAAGTAATATGCCCACCTTGGCCTCCTGAAGTGCTGAGATTACAGGCACAAGCCACCATGCCTGGCCCAACCCCTTCTACAATAGCCGCAAAAAATAAAATAAAATACTTAGGCATATACTTAACCAAGGAGGTGAAAGACCTCTACAAGTAAAACTATAAAACACTGCTGAAAGAAATTATAGGTGACACAAACAAAAGAAACACATCCCATGCTCATGGATGGGTAGAATCAATATTTTGAAAATGACCATGCTGCCAAAAGCAATCTACAAATTCAACACAATTCCCATGAAAATGCCACCATCATTCATCACAGAATTAGAAAAAAACAATTCTAAAATTCATATGGAACCAAAAAAGAGTCTGCATAGCCAAAGTCAGATTAAGCAAAGAGAACAAATCTGGAGACATCACATTACCTGATTTCAAACTATACTATAAGGCCATAGTCACCAAAACAGCATGGTACTGGTATAAAAATAGGCACATAAATCAATGGAAGAGAATAGAGAACCCAGAAATAAACCCAAATACTTACAGCCAACTGATCTTCAACAAAGCAAACAAAAGCATAAAGTGGGAAAAGAATACCCTTTTCAACAAATGATGCTGGGATAATTGGCTAGCCACATGTAGGAGAATGAAACTGGATCCTCATCTCTCACCTTATATAAAAATCAACTCAAAATGGAGTAAAGACTTAAATCTAAGGACTGAAACCATTAAAATTCTAGAAAATGACATTGAAAAAACCTCCTAGACATTGGCTCAGGCAAGGATTTCATGACCAAGAACCCAAAAGCAAATGCAATAAAAACAAAGATAAATACCTGGGACTTAATTAAACTAAAGAGCTTTTGCATGGCAAAGGGAACAGTCAGGAGAGTAAACAGACAACGCATAGAGTGGGCAAAAATCTTCACAATCTACACATCTGCTGAAGGACTAATATCCCGAATCTACTATGAACTCAAACAAATCAACAAGAAAAAAACAAACAATCCCATCAAAAAGAAGGGTGATAATATGAGTAGACAATTCTCAAAAGAAGATATACAAATGGTCAACAAACATGAAAAAATGCTCATTGTTACTAATGATCAGGGAAATGCAAATGAAAATCACAATGTGATACCACCTTACACCTGCAAGAATGGCCATAATAAAAATAATAATAATACACGTTGGCATGGATGCGATGAACAGGGAACACCTCTAAACTGCTGGTGAGTACGTAAACTAGTACAATCACTATGGAAAACAATGTGGAGATTCCTTACAGAATTAAAAGTAGAACTACCATTTCATCCAGCAATCTATACTACTGGGTATTTACCCAGAGGAAAAGAAGTCATTATATGAAAAAGATACTTGGAACATGTATGTTTATAGCAGCACAATTCACAATTGCAAAACGTGAAATGAGCCCAAATGTCCATCAATCAAAGAGTGGATAAAGAAACACTATATATATATATATATATATATATATATATATATATATATGAATACAACATATATATATATATATATAATGGAATACTACTGAGACATAAAAAGGAAATAAATTAATGGCATTCACAGCAACCTGGATGGAGCTGGAGGCTATTATTCTAAGTAAAGTAACTCAGGAATGAAAAACCAAACATCATATGTTCTCACTCATAAGTGGGAGCTAAGCTATGACAATGAAAAGGCATAAGACTGACCCAATGGACGTTGGGTTCTCAGGGAGAATGGGTGGGAAAGAGGGGAGGGATAAAAAGAACTACAAATAGGATGCAGTGTATACTGCTTGGGTATATGTGTGTAGAGTGTTAAAAGGAATCAACTCACACTATTATGGAGGCAGAGAAATCCCAAAATCTAAAGTCAGCAAGCTGGAGACCCAGAAGAGCTAATGGTTCTAGTCTGAGTTTAAAAACTGAGAACCAGGATAGCAGATGGTATAAGTCACAGTCCAAAGGTCAACAGCTCAAGACCCAAGAAGAGCTAATGCTTCTATTTTAGTCTGAAGGCAGAAAAAAGCCAATGACCCAGCTCAAAAGTAGTCAGACAGGAGGAAATCCCTCTACTCAATGAAGGGTCAGCCTTTTTGTTCTATTCATACCTACAAATGACTGAATCATGCTCATCCACATTGGGGAGAGCAATGTGCTTTACTCAGTCTACTAATTTAAATGCTAACCACATTCAGAAACACCCTTACATACACACCCAGAATAACGTTTGACCAAATGTCTGCACAGCCCAGTTGACATATAAAATTAACCATCATAGAGGCCAGGCACAGTGGCTCACACCTGTAATCTCAGCACTTTGGGAAGCCAAGGAGGGTTGATCACGAGGTCAGGCGTTCGAGACCAACCTGGCCAACATGGTGAAACCCTTGTCTCTACTAAAAATACAAAAATTAGCCTGGCATGGTGGCACGTGCCTGTAATCTCAGCTACTCAGGAGGCTGACGCAGGAGAATCGCTTTAATCCAGGAGGCAGAGGTTGCAGTGAGCTGAAATTGTGCCACTGCACTCCAGCCTGGGCAACAGAGCAAGACTCCATCTCAAAAAAGAAAAAAATTAACCATCAAAGATACCCTACCAGGAAAAAAACCTCATGACCTGACAATGCCTGACAATGGATAGGTGTTACAGGCAGAATTATAAAGATGTCCTCCCCAAGATTCCTGTCCCCTGAGTATTTAATTAAGCACTAATTTCTAAAATTTGTTAAATCCACCAATAAGCACTGCTGAGAAAAGACTTTGCAGATGTAATTAAGGTAATTGATCACATGACCTTAAAACAGGAAAATTTTCTGGATTATTTGGGCTCAATGTAATTACATTAGCTCTTAAAAGCAGAGGAGGAAGGCAGAATAGTCAGTAGAGGAGATGTGACAGAAAACATGTATTCAATAAATGAGGCAGAAAGGCTTGAAGTATGAGAAGGACTTTGACAGAGGCCATAAGCCAGGGATGGTGAGCAACCTCTAGAAGCTGAGAATGACCCAGATGACAGCCAGTAAAGAAATGGGGACCTCAGTCCTACAAGAGCTTGGAACTAAATTCTGCCAACAACCTGAACGAGTATGGAAGTGGATTCTCTCCTAAAGCCTCCAGAAAGTAGCATGTCCCTGTCAGCAACCTGATTTCAACCTTGGAAGAGTAAGTGGAGACTCAACAGAACCATGCTGTGCATGGATTTCTGACCCAAAGAAACTCTGAGACAAAAAACTGTCACTACATGTACAGTAAGTTGTAATGACAGTAACAGAAAGCTAACACAATTAGACATTCAGTAGGTCCCCAGATAGTGCTGCTGCAGAAGCATAGTCATTAAAAAAAAGTCAGGCAGAAATACAAAATACACTCTTGAGTCTATCAGGAATACGCTATTTTCTCTTACATGTTGTTCTGTGCCCAGTGAAATCAACAAAGTGGCTTCCTGGTGTCTTACAAACATAACAGCATACTACCATTCAGAGTTGATTAATGCTGGCGGCAAATTGGGCACTCATCCATGACAGCTGCCGTGTCAGCTATGGTGTGAAGAAGTTGATTTTGTTGAGCCATGCATAATTTATGCCTCTTGGATATAGTTTCCGTGTTATCTTGTATATGATTAAGTGCATTAAGCAAGCACTGGGGTGACATGGTTTGGATCTGTGTCTCCACTCAAACCTCATGCCCAATTATAATCCCCAATGTTGAAGGTGGGCCTGGTGGGAAGTGATTGGATCATGGGGGTGAATCCTTCATGAATGGTTTAGCACCATCCCTTTGGTATTGTTCTCATGAGAGTTCTCACGAGATCTGGTTGTTTAAAGGTGTGTAGCACCTCTCTGCCTCTCTCTCTTGCTCCTGTCCTGGCCTTGTAAGACATTCAAGACATTCTTGCTTCTCCTTCACCTTCTGCTGTGATTGAAAGTTTCCTGAAGCCTCCCCAGAAGCCGAGCAGAAGGCTCTATGCTTCCTGTACAACCTGTGAAACCATGAGCCAATTAAACCTCTTTTCTTTATAAATCCCAGTCTTGGGTATTTCCTTATAGCAGTGCAAGAACAGACTAATACATGGGGTAACTAGAAGAAGGGCAGAAAAGAACAAGTCCCCTTGTCTACTTGATCACTAACACACTCTTCTGTAGTGGGTCACTTCTCAGAAGCATACACAGGGGGTGCAAATTTTCTGACATCTGGCAAAAGATGCATCTAGGTATCATCTCCTCAAGCATACTTGTCACCAATCCTTCAAAGTTATTCTATCAAAGTCTCTGAAAACATAATAGATATAGATCTACTTTCTCAGACCACTTCTTCCAGGTAAATTGGACAATGCTCTATGTTTTGCTCACCAGGAGGTTTTCTCTTCTCAGCCCTCCTGCAGGGCCACCTCTGAGGTCTATAACTGGGCCGGAGTCCAGTTCTGGTTGCTGTGTAGCCACCAGTAAAGAGGCTCCTTCTTCCTTTTTTTTTTCTTTGAGACGGAGTTTCACTTTTGTTGCCTAGGCTGGAGTGCGATGGTGCGATCTTGGCTCACCGCAACCTCCGCCTCCCAGGTTCAAGCAATTCTCCTGCCTCAGCCTCTCGAGTAGCTGGGATTACAGGCATGTGCCACCACACCTGGCTACTTTTGTATTTTTAGTAGAGATGGTGTTTCTTTATGTTGGACAGGCTGGTCTTGAACTCCTGACCTCAGGCGATCCACCCGCCTCAGCCTCCCAAAGTATTGGGATTACAGGCATGAGCCACCATGCCTGGCCGAAGCTCCTTCTTTTTTTCTCCTAATTAACTCAGCTAAGGAAACTCCCTCTGTAATCACAAGCAAGAGTTTAGGGTAGATGTGGCTGTGCAACAAAAGTTGGCATCTTGGGAGTGAGAACTACCTGCTTAGCCAACTAGTTTTTTTTGGAACTAAAATACACCACTTCAATTTCATGTTAAAGGGCCACTGAACCACCCCGGTTTACAGCTTAGGTTCAGATATCACCCAGTCCTTGATGGGCAGTACAGATCCTCTGAACACCTAGGGCACCATAGCCAGAAATTTAGTCTCTAGTAGAAAAAAACAAGAACTGCTTCTCAAATAAAATAGTCCGAGAGCCAGGCACGGTGGCTGACACTTGTAATCCCAGCGCTTTGAAAGTCAGAGGCAGGAGGATCACCTGAACCCAGGAGTTCAAGACCAGCCTGGGCAATGTATTGGGATCCCCACCTCTACAAAATATTTTTGCAGGAGGATTGCTTGAGCCCAGGAGATCAAGGCTGCAGTAAGTCATGATCACACCACTATACTTTGGTCTAGACAACAGAGTTGGAGTGTCTCTGTCCAAAAAAAAAAAAAAAAAAAAAAGTCAAAGAGAGCATGATTCTGCTACAAATTTCTATTTCTAAGTGCCTCTATATAATTTCCCAATTAGGGCCTGCTATAGACTTCATACAGCCTCCAGATCTGCCATAGACATTTGGCTCTACTGAGGCATGAAGAATACTTGACAGATCACTGGACCAGCTAAACAGGTGTCTCTTGCTCTCTGGAGCCTGCTCTGAGTTGGCTGGCAGCCTTTCAGGCCACTTAGTTAAAGGTTTGGAAAACATATACATGCCCCTTCTAAAACCCAAAGAAGATCACCAAACACTGAGCTGCATTTTTAGCACAGTAGTAGAGGAAGCAAATATCATAGACATCGAAAAACAGATAGAACCAGATGGTTTTTGTTCATATCTATGTTCTATCCAGGAAAGATTTCCATCTTACAGATCTGAGAACAAAAGTAAAATTTGTTGAAGTACAGTATCTGCAAGTTTAATCTGGAATTAATCTGTGGAAGGGAGAAATAAGCAGGAAAAAATGTTTTAATATAAGAAAATGGAGCCTAATAATACCTATTCTGGGAGTTATCTTTTTCATTAATTATTTAATCTAATTAATATTTAATCTCCTGCACTTTTGAAAAACACAGAGATTAATAAGACACATGTGCAAAGATGACTCAAACTCATAAAACATTTGATATTTTTCCAGTACCTACCAGAGTATCTGGCTCTTTTTACAGTCTCAATAATTGTTTCTTTGAATGACTGGTAAGATCATTCTAAAAGAAACTCCCACCATTGCTAACATGATAGAGCAGAAATAGTGTGAACCTTGGAGCCAGAAAATATCTAGATCCAAATCTTACCTCAAACCCTTACCAACTCCGTGGGAAATTAGTTAGAGGAAATCATTTAGGCACTGTTACAGGCCGAATAAATGTGAATAGTGGCCCTCCCACAGATGTCCACATCCTCATCCCCAGGATCTGTAAATATGTTATTTTACATGGCAAAAGGGACTTTACAGATGTCATTAAGTTAAGGATCTTGAGATGGAGATACAGTATTATCCTGGATCATCCAGGTAAGTCCAGTATAATTATAAGGGTCTTTAAAGGAAGGTAGGATGGTCAGAGTCAAAGATAGAGCTATAATGATAGAAGCAGAGATTGGAGGAACATAGCCCTACTGAAACTTTGATTTTTGAACTTCTGACCTCCAGAATGATAAGAGAATAAATATTGTTGTTTTAAGGCACTAAAAGTGTGGTGATTTGTTAATGCAGTAATAGAAAACTAATCCAGGCACTTCAAAGCTAAGTTTCCTCCTGGGAAAAACAGGAGTAACATATTTGTACTATGGAGATTAAAAATATTTTTAGGCTGGATGCAGTAGCTTATACCTGTAATCCCAGCACTTTGGGAGGTCATGGTAGGAAGATCACTTGAGGCCACGAGTTCAAGACCAGTGTGGGCAACAGAGCGAGACCCCATCTCTACAAAAATTTTACAAATTTAGCCTAGTGTGGTGGTACATGCTGGAGGTCCCAGCTACTCAGGAGGCTGAGGTGGGAGAATCACTTGAGCCCAGGGGTTTGAGGCTGCAGTGAGCCATGATCATGCCACTGCACTCCAGCATGGGCAACAGAGTGAAATGCTTTCTCAATAATAATAATAATAATTTCAAAGCACTCAGCACATAGTAAGTACTCAGTAAGAGGCATCTATTAAAAACACTGTACTGTCAGAGATGCAGTCAGATTGACAGATGTTCCTTTCCAGGCTTTATAACTTCCTAATTCTAGATTTTCTCACTTGCAAAACGAAGGTAAGAATAGATTCATATCATAAGATTTGTAAGAGGATTAACTGAAATAGTGCACATAAAATTCTTAGCCCCATGCCTGACACAAGATTAGCATATAACATAATAAATGTGGCTACAACTATTACTACAACTCCTGCTACTACTGTTTGTTTTTGCAATTTCACACCAAAGCACTCAAAACTGTCTCTGTAATTTAAAAACCTGTCCCTGTAATTTCCTGCCACCAGATCACTATATCTTTCCATGGTTACTCACTCTGATCTTCAAAGGCAGAAGTCTACCTGGGGCTTAAACTGGTGGCTCTATCTTGAGCTCACCAAGATTTAACCTTAACTATTAATTTCCTTCATTCTATTCCCCCCAAAAAACTGTATAAAAATAACCAAGCTAGGCTTCAGTCAACATTAACAAATACTAAAAGCAATAATGTTTTTAGCTTTAGTGAACCAAACTCTTAAGATACAATTACTAGACAACCCCACTGTAAACTCAAAAAAAAGAGACAATGTTTCATCTTTTCTTCCTCGTCCTAAGTATTTCATTAGTACCTTATTGTCAGTTTGTCCTTATTCACAAACATTTCTTCTTGACCTTTAGATAATTTAAAATACATATTCCAGGCCTCACATCTTGAGAAATTATTACGGGTATGTTAAACAACACCTGTTTCAGTACCTCTTTATGATGCATAAGCTTTTAATTATAAATTAAACATAAAATATGAAATATAAGTCGAAATCTTGGACATTCATAGATATAACTTATTACAAGTTTTGAAGTACTTAGAAAATGAGAAATCAAAAAAAGGAAGTCAGTTTCTGATTTTCATTGTTTTCTTCTGATAATATGTACATGAACATCATAATAATTGTCACTGTGAAAAACCAGAAAAAAGAAAAGAACATGCAGCTTATGTGGAAACTTGGTTTATTTCCTATTTTGGGTAGAAGACTGTATTAGTTTGTACTCACACTGCTAGTAAAGACATACCTGAGACTAGGTGATTAATAAAGAAAAAGAGGTTTAATGGACTCACAATTTCACATGGCTGGGGAGGCCTCACAATCATGGTGAAAGGGAAAAGAGGAACAAAGGCACATCTTACGTGGTAGCAGGCAAAAGAGCGTGTGTGGGGGAACTCCCCCTTATAAAACCATCAGATCTCATGAGACTAATTCACTGTCACAAGAACAGCATGAGAAACACCCACCCCCATGATTTAATTACCTCCCACCAGGTCCCTCCCACGACAAGTAGGGATTATGGAATCTATAATTCAAGGTGAGATTTGGATGGGGACACAACCAAACCATATCAAAGACTAAGATGTGTGTATTCACAATATGTACATTTGTACTTGTTAAGGTCTGAATGTTTGTGCCCCCCACCACCAAAGTTCATATGTTGAAACCCAATCTCCAGTGCAATGGTGTTGGGAAGTGATAACTTTTTGGTAAGTGATTAGGTTATGAGGTCAGAGTCCTTAGAAGTGGGATTAGTCTCCTGGGTCCTTACATAAAAGGCCCAGAAGAGTTTGTCTCTTTTACCATATAAAGACCCAACTAGAAGTTGCCATCTTGAAGCAGAGAGCAAGCCCTCACCAGACACTGAATCTGCTGCACCTTGATCTTGAACTTCCCCAACTCCAGAACTGGAATCAATAAATTTCTGCCATTTATAAATTATGCAGTCTACTATATTTTGTTATAGCAACACAAACTAAGACAGTGATCACACATACCAAATGACTCAGTCAACATAACATAGCAAATTTATTTTCTATAAACTAAATTTGAATTGGAGCATATATGTAATTTGTCACCCAAACCAGATACTTTTGAGAGTCCAAAGGGGACACTTTTAATAATCTTATTACATTAAGAAATAGATGTAAACTGGTTCTATCTTGAACAGCCTGTACATGTGTTCAATGTGGTCATTGCAGTTTGAATGAATGTGGCTATCACCCTGGTTGTGGGGAGTGGAGAGGAAAGAAGAAGGCACCAGCGCTACGCCATCTTAAGGAAAGCTGACTCTGCCTCTATCTTTCCCATCCTCTTTAGCAGACGTCAAAATGTTCTTTAAAGGAGCACTTGCCTCTCTGGATTTCGGACTATCTTAGAAGATAGAAAAAAGAACCAGACTTTGGATATACGTTGTCATTATTCTCCTCCTGTAATTATCATTTTTCACATTCTATGTTCTGACGTAAATTTCACATACATTTATTAGTCGATAAACTTTACTTAAGTACCTATTACATGCCAGATACATTTAAAGATGATAGGAATTCTTAGGGAGCAGCAAATGATGTAGCAGAGACAGATTTAAACCTGAGCATTCACAATACTCTCAAGTTAGCATTGTCTTTGTTATATAACATAGGTAGGGGTTGGGACAGGTGTGAACAAGGTGAAATGACAGCAAGCAAGAAGGGGTGTCTGAAGCAACTAATGAGCCGGAAACAGTGGCTCTCGCCTGTAATCCCAGTACATTGGGAGTCTGAGGCAGCTGGATCACCTGAGGTCAGGAGTTCGAGACCACCCTGGCCAACATGGTGAGACCCCCCGTCTCTAGTAAAACGAAAAAAAAATACAAAATTAGCTGGGTGTGGTGGTGCATACCTATAATCCCAGCTACTCAGGAGGCAAGGCTGGAGAATCACTTGAACCCAGGATTCGGAGGTTGGAATGAGCTAAGATTGCACCATTGCACTCCAGCCTTTTTTTATCTCAAAAAAAAAAAAAAAAAAAAAACTAATGGAGTAAAAGAAGGCTTTAAAAGGGTGTACCCTTGAATGATGCACCAACCCCCTAGGCATTCTAGGCAAGAGGAACAAAGTAAAAGGGGCCAGAAACTTGAAAACCTGGTGCTGTGGAAACGCATGAGCATTTTCATATAAAGTATACAGTGCTACTGATGCAACAGTGAGAGTGAAGTGGACACGTAGGCTTTAGAGGAATCTATAAAGCTTAGATTATAACATATGCGGAAAGGGAATCACAGAGATGGTTACACAGAGCAGGGTATGATTAGGCTTTTCTACCAGATTACTCTGAGTCAGTATTGGGATCCATTAGAAGAGGGTAAACAGACCAGTGAGACCTGCAAAGCAGTGATCACATTGTCTAAAAAAGTCCTCAGTCCTCAACCCTGGACGAACATGAGAACCAATACCTGGAATTATCGGGCTTCATCCCCAGAGGTTCTGATTCAGTGGGCCTGAGGTGGGCCCAGAAATAGACATATTTAGTTCTGGTACATGTGTGTGTGTAGGGTATATATTTGTGTATATGAGTATAGAAATAAAGTTGAGAAAAGTTTTAATGCCCTACGAGGGTTGAGAGCCACTGAGATAAGAAAGGGCTTAAACTAGATTTGGGAGAGGTGGGTAGCTATGAGAGATTGGAGCTAAAAATCAACGGGATGTGCTGATTGGAAGGATAGCAAAGAGGCGAGGTTACAGCAAAGAGGCGCGGTTATAGGGATGTAGGTGAAACTTAGCCACATCCCAGTTTCCTGACTTGGACAACTGTGTTGATTTTGATTATATTAAACTGTCCTAGACAATGTTCCAGAAGATTTCACCCAATGAACAAGACGTTTCTCCAAAAACAAGTACAATTTTAACAGGAAAACTAACGAATCTGTCCTCTGATTGGTGGGAAAACAGAAATTTGAAAGATGCTGACATTTTCCGTTTTTGATGTTAAAGATGTATTACCTTCATAGTCTCTGGGGATCTTGTGGGGCGGGGGGGGCGGAGATCAAAAGAAGATCCCTTTGGTGAGACCCATGTACAGCATTCCCCAAATTTCCCCCACCACCCCACCCCCCGGACGAAGAAGATGCTACAGGCTAACAAGTTCAGCATGTATTTGCCAGTGCTTATAACAGAATGCTTTAGTTTTTATTTGGTAATAATTTTTAAGAGGAATGTGCAAGATGCTGAATAGTATCTTTTCTCTTGTGCAGATTTGACAGCTAAGGAACCACAGCTGAGACAAAAGTTCTCGCACTAAAGGGAGACAATGCCCATCTTTTTCGTGTATTTCCAAATGTTTTGTCATTTCTTTGACAAGCAGAACAGTATTCTGTTTTCCCCTACACATCATCCTTTGACATGAAGAAATGGGCAGGAGAAAGACAATGGCACTGAAGAAATGAGTAATAATTAGAAATATTTCAATAGTGCTTACTGCATGCCAAACAGTGTTCTAAGCACATTTCATTTTATTCTCCTACAACCCTTTAAAGTAGGGCTACTATTATTCATATTATTCATAAGAAAACAGAGGCATAGGAAGGTCAAGTAACTTGCTCAAGGACACATAGTTAGTAAATAGCAGGTCTGGACTCCATGAAGTCCAAACTCTTAACCACTACCAGGGGCAGCTGCATCCCCTCCTTTAGGTTCAAATGTGTTTCCATAAGACAAGTGGATACTGTATGATAGAGTTTGATGTGTATCCTCGCCCAAATCTCATGTTGAAAGGTAATCCCCAACGTTGCAGATGGGGCCTGGTGGGAGGTGTTTGGGTCATGGGAGCAGGTCCCTCATGACTCGTGATAGTGAGTAATTTCTCATGCAATCTGGTTGTTTAAAAGTGTGGCACCCCTCACATCTGTAATCCCAGCACTATGGGAGGCTGAGGTGGGCAAATCAGCTGAGGTCAGGAGTTTCAGGCCAGCCTGGCCAACATGGTGAAACCACACCTCTATTAAAATACAAAAACTAGCCAGACAAGGTGGTGGGTGCCTATAATCCCAGCTACTTGAGAGGCTGAAGCAGGAGAATCGTTTGAACTCTGGAGGTACAGTTTGCAGTGAGCTGAGATCACACCACTGCACTACAGCCTGGGCAATAGTGCCAGACTCCATCTCGAAAAAAGAAAAAAGTGTGGCACCCACCCACCCCACCCACATCTTGCTCCAGCTCCTGCCATGTGACATGCCTGCTTCTCCTTCACTTACCACCCTGAGCTTCCTGAGACCTCCCTAGAAGCAAAAGCAAGCACCATGTTTCCTGTACAGCCTACAGAAATGAGAGACAACTAAGCCTCTTTATGTGTAAATTAGCCAGTCTCAGCCATTTCTTTATAGCAATGCAAAAACAGCCTAGTATACTATAAAAGCTGTCCAGTGGTTAAATCATTTTACCAGTGCCCAGCAAGAGCACTCCTCAGAAAGCATATATGTTCATCTGTTTGGAGAAGAAACCAATGAAAAGAGAAAGGCTGAAGACCTAGGAGAGGAAAATAATTGATGGAAAAAGGCTCTGGGGCTGGGTACGTTGAATCACGCCTGTAATCCCCACACTTTGGGAGGCCAAGGCGGGCAGATCACGAGGTCAGTTGAGACCAGCCTGACCAATATGGTGAAACCCTGTCTCTACTAAAAACACAAAAATTAGCCGGGTGTGGTGGTGACACCTGTAATCCCAGCTACTCAGGAGGCTGAGGCTGGAGAATCGCTTGATCCCAGGAGGAGGAGATTGCAGTGAGCCAAGATCGCACCATTGCACTCCAGCCTTGGTGACAGAGCAAGATTCCATCTCAAAAAAAAAACAAGGTTCTGGAGAAAGTGGGACAAGATGAGGCTTCCACAGCCCATATGAAAAAAAAAATTATCTTTTTTTCCAGAGTAAAAGACAGAGATAAAGATGCAGGTAACTTTTTAATTATTTTTTTCTCACTCTGTCCCCAGGCTAGACTGCAGTAACACAATTATGGCTCACTGCAGCCTCAACCTCCCAGACTCAAGTGATCCTCCCACCTCAGCCTCCCAGGCCAGGACCACAAGCGTGTGCCACCATACCTGGCTAATATTTTATTTTTCGTAGCGATAGGATCTTGCTATGTTGCCTGGGCTGGTTTTGAACTCCTGTATTCAAGCAATCCTCCAACCAAGGCTTCTCAAAGTGCTGGGATTACTGGTGTAAGCCACTGTGTCTAGCTCAGGTAACTTTTAGACATGTGTTAGGAACTCAGGCTTATCACATCCGATGAAGCAAGTGAAACAATTATAAGCACAGGGTCCTTCCCAGTGTGGCACCTCATGAGACTACACAGGTCACATGGCCATGAAGCTGGCCCTGATCAGAAGTCACAGGTAAAAAGATTCTATAAGTATATGCTGGTGGCAGGGATCAGAGTATGCCCATCCAAAATATACCACTTTATCATAAGGATTATTTTGAGCTGAAAACAATTAAGCAATAGTAGATACAGGAAAAGCTCTCTGCCTTCCTCCTTTCTGCCTAAAAGCAGGGTGTAAATTTCCCTTTGTAAAGACAATATAAATATCCATTTATAAAAGTGTCTCCCTCTCCCACAGCAGGAAAAGAAGGATGCTTTTAATCACCAGAGACAACTCTTATCAATGGAAAAGGCACCAACTGGAGTCTGCGTAACAACTCTTACTAAATAACTCTGCTGTGGTCTAAAAGCTTTTGTCCCCCCAAAATTTATCTGTTGAAATTCAAATTCCTAAGGTGATGGTATTGGATGATTAGGTCATGAGGTCAGACCTCTCATGAATGGAAATGGTTCCTTACAAGGAAACCCCAGAAAGCTCCTTCACTCTTTCCTCCATGTGAGGTTACAGTGAGAAAACAGCCTCTGTTAACCAGGATGTGAGCCTTTATCATACATCAAATCTGCCAGCACCTTGATCTTAAACTTCTCAGCCTCCAGAACTATAAGAATAAATTTCTGTTGTTTATAAGATACCCAGTTTGTGGCATTTTTGTTATAACAGCCCAAACAGACTAAGACAACCCTTATCTTCCATCAATTTCCCCTATATATTTGCCACTCCAAAATGTAACTCCCTGGAAAACCAAGCCCCCTCTTCCTTTATCTGATTACTTCTCCACGATTTATTACTCTTTGTTAAAATGGCATAGAAGCTCCCACGTCTAACCAGTTCTTTGGGTTTTCTCTTCTCTTCTGTAAAGGCATACATATGCAAATGTAACAAACCTTTTCTCCTGTTATTTTCTTCTGTCACTTTAATTTACAGGACCTCATTCAGTGAACCTAAGAAAATAAAAAATTTAATTAAAAAAAACACACACTTCCACACTGGCATCATATACCACATTTCTGATTCACTCTGCTACTTCTAACCAAAATCTTCCTCTATGAGGAAAAGGAAGAGAAACAGGTAGTGACTAATTCCCTCTAATCACATGCAGTTTTCTTTCTCTTGATTTTGTAGCTAAATGAAACAATTATTCTCCTCTCTCCATAATGGAGAATGTTGATGTTATTTGCCAGCAATTCTTGCTCATTATCCCAAAGTCTTGTGTCAAATTGCTTTATAGTAATAATATCAGATAAATTATCAGCTTGGAAATTGACTGTACATCTCAAAACAGAGATCATATTTTTTAACAAAACAAAATTATTTCATTTAGGAGATTAGAGAATATCATTACAAGATAGACAATAGAGAAAGGTCATTTCTGTGAAGGAATTCTGAAACTAGCCAATTTTATATATCCACATAAAGGTTGAAGGGGTTACCTGTTACAGTGTGTAAATATTTCAGAGCAGTTTTAAATTATATCTTAATTTCAGAAAATTAAAATTTAATCAAGGTGTTTCCTTCCAGTATCTCACTTTCTTCCCCCAAATGTTAGTATTTTTCAACTAGAACCTTGTTTTAATTATTAATCAGAAATATTTGTTTTAAAACTAATGAGATTATTACACTTACTTAAATAGTTAAGCAACCTGACTTGTGTATATAACTCTTATAATTATTTTTGTTCCCCATGAACTTTCAAGATACTGAGTGTACCTGCTGGTTATGTTTTCAAAAAAATTTGTATTAGACTAGCTGAAACTATTTTAACAATGTTTGTGGAGATTTTGTGGCAGACAGAATGCACCTGAAGAAACATTTTTAAGATAAATAAAATGGTAGAGAGAAAAAGAAGCAGGTGGTATTTTCTAGTCCTCCCTCATAAGCAAATTTACTAGTACAAATGTACCATCTGCAAAATCTATTGATGTAAACTAGGACACTCTGGTTGTACCTCATCTTTTTTCCACTTGCACTGTAGAACAGTTGATGGAGTTAAGCTTGGATCAAACTTCGAGGCTGCTAATTATTGTGATTATGCTTTGAACAATCTGTCAAAATCTCTGAGTCTGTTTCTTTATTGGTGCAATAAAAGTTATAATTTCTGAAATGATTATAGAAGCACCTTAGAAAATTGAAAGCAATGGAAAAAGAAAGAAGGAGGAGGAGGAGAAGAAGAAGGAAGAGGAAGAAGAAAAAGGGGAAGGAAGAAGAGGAGGAGGAAGAAGAAGAAGGAGAAGAAGGAGGAGGAGGAAGAGAAGGAGGAAGAGGAGGAGAAGGAGGAGATGGAGAGGGAGGAGAGGGAGAGGGAGGAGAGGGAGAGGAAGGAGGTGGAGCTATTCCTGTCACTCTATGTTCTAACACTAACTTCATTACAATGAAGGGAGAGAACTTGGACATATAACCTCCCTGGGCCACAGTTTTCAGCAATAATAAGTACATAATAACAATAACAACAATGATAACACCTATAGGGTGTAGACGAGGATCAAATGAGATTATATCAACTGTTAATATGCAGTTAGTTAGACAAATGGATGGAGAGACAAACAACAAAGAGGAATATGATGCTATGGGAACATAATTTGTCCTCTCAGAAGTCCCCAGTGAAGACACAACGTAGATACATAAATAACTATAGCATGTGGAAAACTATAACTGCTGAAAAAGTAGTATATGAGAACACTTCTGATTTCTTCTTAGCCATTCAAGCATCATGTTCTTACCAATTTTGCCTTCAGAAAAAGAAATACTCCCAGTCAGCATTGTTAGACACAAGCAGGATCAGCTACGTAATTTGTGGGACCTGGTACTGAATAAAAATGCAGGTCTCCTTGTTAAAATTAGTAGGAGTTTCAAAACAGTGACAGCTGGCTGGCTGAGGTGGCTCACACCCATATTCCCAGCACTTTGGGAGGCCAAGGCGGGTGGATCACCTGAGGTCAGGAGTTTGAGACCAACCTGGCCAACATGGTGAAACCCTAATTCTACTAAAAAAATACAAAAATTAGCTGGGCGTGATGTGGGTGCCTGTAATCCCAGCTACTCAGGAGGCTGAGGCAGGAGAATCACTTGAACCCGAGAGGCAGAGTTACAGAGTTTGCAGTGAGCTGAGATCTCACCACTGCACTCTAGCCTGGGAGACAGAATGAGAATATGTCTCACAAAAAAAAAAAAAAAAAAAAAAAGTGACAGCTGAGCACTAAGCCAAGTGCAGGGACCCTTTAAACACAGATTGCAGTGTGACTGCACAAATCATATGTCCATGAAGGCAGTCCAGGTACAAACAAGAAACTGACCCTGGTTCATTTCAGCAGAAATTATTAAATTTCCAAGAAGATTGGCAAAGAAGGCTCAAAGCTGCACGGAAAGAACCAGCACTCAAAATTCCAGTCCTGTGCTAATCTATTGAAGATATCATTGACATTGCCACAAAGCAGTTCATGCTAAAGCTTGTGCTGCTACCACCGTAGATCAGAGAATTTAATTTTATTGCAACCACTATCAACACTAAAGAGGAAATTTTTTAGAGTCCCTGAGTTTCCATGGGTCACTAACTCCAGATTCCATTTCAGGGGTAGAAGCATCCCATTAACATAGCCTAAGCTGTGTGTCCACTCTTCCAGTGGCAAAGAATATCAACAGAGCAAGTAAGTGGCATTGTCCTCATATGGGGGAAGGTGGCCTCTGCCTACCAGCAGATCACAGAAAACAGAAAATGTCCCAAAAATAAGAAGGAGAAATCAAATGCCAGGCAGTCAATAAAGATGACAAAAGTTCATCAGAAACATAAAACCATTTCTTCAAGTTGAATGATGAAGAATTAAAAAAAGAAAAAGAAATTATTTCAGGCAGATGTCAAGGTTATAAAGTTTGATGTACTTGTTTTTTTACCCCAAAACTCACAAGTTTATCTTGTAAGGAAGATGCTGATAATAACACTTGTGTATACCATATAAAATGTGTTCACCAGTACTCCCTTCTTCCCAGCTTCTTTCTGTTAGAAACCATCTTGAAAAGTCTCCAATTTGTTTTCAATGTTTTCTCAGAAATGACATTGATCTTAAACCATTTCTTTCTTCTGACCAAAATCAGAATTTGCCAGTTACAGGGCTAATGCGTTGTTTTTCACCATCCATCAATACACTCCTTCCAGGTGATGTTCTCGCCCCAGTCATTTGATTCTGATAGGGTTTCCCATCACCCCCTCTCGCTCCTATCATTATTTTAATGCCAGTGAGATGCTGGCCCAGCCAATTATAAGACCCTCTTCCCTAGCCACATGGTCTCCTATGGACACTCTCGGACCCTAATGTGCACACCAGTCATCCAGGGATCCTTTAATATATAGATTATGATTCAGTAGATGTGGGTATACCTGAGGGTCTGCATTTCTAACTAGCTTACAGGTGATGCCTATGTGGCTGATCTGTGGAGATCAAGACCTAGATATCTCCCAGGGTCTAAGGTTGCAAACTTTGTTCTTCTGTGTTTGTGGGGAGGTCTCCTGGGTTGGCAGATTTTTTAAAAAATTTTTTATTTCCATAGGTTTTGGGGGAGCCAGTGATATTTGGTTACATGAGTAAGTTCTTTAGTGGTGATTTGTGAGATTTTGATGCACTCATCACCCAAGCAGTATACACTGAACCCAATTTGTAGTCTTATATCCCTCACTCCCTTCCCACCCTTTTCCTTGAGTCCCCAAAGTCCCTTGTGTCATTCTTATGCCTTTATATCCTCATAGCTTAGCTCCCACTTAGGAGTGAGAACATACAATGTTTGATTTTCTATTCCTGAGATACTTCACTTAGAATAATAGTCTCCAATTCCATCCAGGTTGCTGTGAATGCCATTAATTGATTCCTTTTTGCAGCTGCGTAGTATTCTGTGGCGTATATATACCACAGTTTCTTTATCCACTCATTTATTGATAGGCATTTGGGTTATTTCCACATTTTCACAATTACGAATTGTGCTGTTACAAACGTGTGCATGCAAGCATCTTTTTCATATAATTACTTATTTTCCTCTGGGTAGATACAGGGTTACATTTTAACCATACCAGGCCAGATAGTCGACACAGAGGAAATCAAGGGATGGGAAGAGAAGGCATAATTCTGCTGTGCCTGGGACCTGTCCTTCCCCACTCCTGTTACACAGGCCAATACATCCACTTTCTGTTTAAATAAGACTGAATTGAATTTCCTCATTTACAACCAAAAGAATACATAGGATATAGATTTTCTTTCAGTATAATCTAAGTGTCCAAGCTGTTCTGGGCATAGCTATTCCTCCTCTGTTACATTTGCAAACTACCTTCAAGAATGATGGCTTGTGACTCATAATTATAAGAAATAACTAGGAACGGATGTAATTTTTAAATTACTTCTTGCATGTTGGGAAATTCATTTTTCTATTACACTAGTTATTATCCAAGTAAATACAATTGTCTTTTAGGATTACTCGCTGATCAATTGAATGAAAAAAATTGTATTCATCAGAAATTTTGGGGGTTCCGAGCACAGCTTTCGGGTGCCGGTGGGAGCTCAGCACGGCCCACATCTGTGCAGGCTGCCGAGCCCCGGTGGGTGCGCTGGGAGCTCCATAAATAAAAAAATTTTTTTAAAAAGAAAGTTTTATTTCCACTCTTCTGGCTTCCTGTAAGTATCTATTGACTTCTCTGCAGGTGAATATACTTCTGGAACTAGGAAAAGTGCTACAACCCAACTCCAGTCTATTGTGGGGTAGACATTTGGGAGCTAAATTCATATTTGAAATAACATGCGGTTGGGTTTGTGATCTTAAAGTTCTACCAAGTTTATATGTTTTTACATGCTACACTTATAAAAGTATAAACTAATTGTTTTTAACTCACATTAAAGATAAGTTGAGATCATTTTGCATTTTAAAACATTGGGGTCTCTATTAACTGCATTATCAGTTAAATCAGCCCTCCTCTACTCATATGGTGTGCATTACTAATCAGCCTTGGAGAATAGATGGGTGCCAATTTCAAAGACGAGGCGAAGTATGCTTAGTCAAAAATGACTCATTGTTCTAAGAGGGGTTAATGTCACAGTCCTCTGACACAAAAAGAGAATCGTTATTACAAGAGCAAATAGTAATTAGTAAATTTGCAAAGCATAGTTGCTATCCTTTTGTTACAGCGATTTATTTTTAGTCCAAGCTACAGTTTATGAAAGCGTTCATTTTGGGAATCTAGGATAAATTAAGACAGCAAAGCAACTTTACCAGATTAGCTCTACAGCACAACCTTGATATGCTTTTTCTCCTGGAGGCCTTACCTGTTTCGTTGGGATCGAGTAAGAGGTTTTGCGAAGGCTTCCACGGCAGCTTTATCTCCCTCCCCTGCCCCGCCCATTATTCTCTGAAACACACCACACTTGTTCACTTTTCTAAAAGCCTCCCTGCCCTTCTTAAACCCCTCCTCACAGTTCAGTGTTTTACACAAAGTTTGTGTTTTAAATATTTGTTTATGAGATGGACAAAAAAGTTGTAAGATGCTGCATTACAACCATTTACTAAATGAGGCCCACCTTATGTGTTTAAGTTGCTTGCGTAGTGCTGATACAATGTGCTTTGAGAAAATGTTACACTTCATTGAGTTTTTTAATGTAATATGGAAAGGTTTTGTTTCTCCTATATGAAAAAAAAAAACTAAACAATTCTGCTGAATTTGGCATTAAAAGTCATTGGTAGTGTTCTTTCGCTCGAAAAAAACTTCAAAAACAAAGTCATAACGATGGGTTTAATAGTATCGATAAAGAACAAGTTAAGTACCTTTTAAACATCGTCTCAAGGTAAAGGAAGGCACATGTGTTAGTTTCTTCCGCTATTAAATTATATCAACAGCTACCACTAGAGGGCGCTTGGCCTCTTTTTATTTTTAGTAAACAGACGGCAGCGTTGAAATGGCACATACTGCCTGAATACTTCGCTGTATCCATAAACTGATATTTCCATTCTTCACTGTATGTGCAAGTTAGTTTATTCTTAAATGTTATATTACTCCTTACATATTTCATCTCTATATGCCAACGACTTCATTCACTTTTATTGAATACTAGAAAATTTACAATGAAATTGTAATTTCCTCGATGGAGGTTAATTTGAAATGTATTTTTTTCCCCACTGAAGTAATAAGAAAAAAAAATTTCAATGTCAAACGTAGTGTCTACATTCCAAAAATAGATGAGAATTATAGTATATGCCTAAATAATTAAAGAGAAAAACTATTAAGCATCTTTAATTACTGATGAGGTTCCCAAATTTTGTCAGTGTTTGGCACACTTAGTGTCTCAGTAACTTTTATTTTCTTTGAGACAGAATCTCGCTCTATTGCTCAGCCTAGAGTGCAGTGGTGTGATCTCGGCTCACTGCAACCTCTGCCTCCCAGATTCAAGCAATTCTTTTGCTTCAGCCTTCTGAGTACCTGGGATTACCGGCACCGGCACGCACCACCATGCCCAGCTAATTTTTTGTATTTTTAGTAGAGATGGGGTTTGACCATGTTGGTCAGGCTGGTCTGGAACTCCTAACCTCGTGATGTGTCCGCCTTGGCCTCCCAAAGTGCTGGAATTACAGGCGTGAGCCACTACGCCCAGCAGTGTCTCAGTAACTTTTTTAGTACGCTCAAAAAAGAAAAAAATGCTCTGCTTATTATATAGTTAGATTTAAGCAACTTAAGAAGTATTTACGACCAGCCTGGCCATCATGGTGAAACCCCATCTTAGTGGAAAAAAAAAAAAAGTATTTACATTCTAACAACTTACTCAATGTTTGAAAACAGCACACATAAATGGGAAAAATGTATTTTTTTTAGACAGGGTCTCACTCTTGTCACTCAGGCTGGACCTGGGCTCAAGTGACCCAAGCTCACTACAGCCTCGACTTACTGGGCTCAAGTGATCCTCCTGCTTCAGCCTCCCGAGTAGATGGGACTACAGGTGCACATCACCACTCCCTGCTAATTTTTTTTTTTAATGATAGAGATGAGGTCTCATTATGTTGCCCAAATTGGTCTCAAACTCCTGAGCTCAAGCCATCCTACCATATCAGCCTTCTAAAGTGCTGGGATTACAGGCGTGAGCCACCACTCCTGGCCTATTTCCCTATCTCACACTGACTATATTAGTTACCCATTGCTTCACAACAAATTACCCCCAACATTTAGTGGCTTAAACAAGTAGTTATTATCTCACAGTTTCTGTGGGTCAGGAATGCCGGAAGAGCTTACCTGGGTGTTCTGTGGCTCAGGATCTTAATGAGATTGCCTTCTCCATGGTGGCTGAGGATGCAGTCACCAGAAGAGGTTGACTGAGGCTGGAGGATCCAGCTCTAAGATGGTTCATTCCCATGGCTATTGGCCAGTGGCGTCAGCTCCCTGCTGGCTTTTTGCAAAAGCGCTCATTTCCTCCTTCGTGGCATACCCACAGGGCTGCTTGAGCATCTTCACCACATCGTGGCCAGCTTCCCCAAAACTGAGCGATCAACAGGAGAAAGCAATGGAAGGATGAAATGCCTTTTATGACTTTGAATTCTAAGTCTCACACTCACCCTCTGCCACATTCTATTTTTTAAAAGCTAGTTACTAAGTCCAGCCCATATTCAAAGGAAAAGGAACTAAAGTTCTTCCAATAAAGGGAAGATTGTTAAAGAATTCTGGACACATTTTCAAACCATCACACTCACCAGTGAGGTACATGCACCTATTGGTCGCTAGACACCCAACCTTTGGAATCAAAGTCCACAACCACCTTTATTTCCTGTTCCATGTCAATTTTCATGTAGTATCTACTTTTTGTCACAGCAACTGCTGAAAACCCAGCTTCACAAAGATATATCTTTTAGAAAAGCAATATAGCACAATCTAAGATTTAAACTGTTATCTACTTTGAGCTAGTAGTGCATACAGCAGTCAACGAATGTTTCTGTGTTTTTCTTGAGAATTTTCAATATGTCATATGGCCCCTGTGAGTTCACTGCAGCCTCTTGGGGTGCCTCAGTGAAGAATTTCAAGATCATAAGCTTAATTATCTTTTTCTCAGAGATAAAAATTAAATGTATGTTTAAAGAAGCCTTTATAAGTACATTAATAATTTCTCTATTATTCATACTCTGGGGATATTATAAAGGATGCTATTTCTATTCATGGTATGGAAATAAAATCAAAATTTTATTACTTTATAAGTACTTATTTAATATCAAAATAGTCTAAGGTCAAGACCTCTTTCCTTTACCCATTTTAATTGAATATCAGATGGAATACAAAGAAAAAGTAATCCAAGAATGAAAAAATACAAATCAAAGGTTCAGTTTAAAAAAAAAAAAAGCCATCCAAGAAATAATCATTTCCTTTATATATTAAAAAAAAATCTTCTCTTTATTCTCATTTCCCAATATAATAATATGTTAGTGTTGGCCTGGAGTCTGTGCCAAATGATTACATAGTATGTCTACTTCCTTACCCATAGGAAGTTAATATAAAAAGAAAGCTCAGGTAATGAAAGGTCTTCCTGTTGTTTGCAAGTGATAGAAAAAACAAATACACTCGCATTTCTCTTACTCCTTCCTGAAACCCCACTAAAATAACAAAAATGATTTTAAAGGGTATAATTCCACAAAAACAAAGATAACAGAAAATGTGATTATAGAAGATGATTATTGTACACAAAATCCTGGAAGAGGAAAACCTTATAACCTTTGGTAAATGACTTAGGACTCATATTTCTCTGCTCTTGCTGAGTACTTGAAAAAGAAAAAAACCAACTAGAAGCAAGTTGATTGACACCACAGAAACTCAGGAAACTTCTATCAGAGGAACCAGAGGCCTCTGACGTGTTAAGTTTGCAAGCAGTACTGAAAACAGACGAATTCGTTGAAAGTCTGAAAAAGGAGGTAATAGGCTCTTCAGTCTCCTCCCACTGTCCATGCAGGCAGTCACAAAAGATGGTAGGTTTCTTTTTTTTTTTTTTTTTGAGACAGAGTGTCACTCTGTCACCCAGGCTGGAGTGCAGTGGCATGATCTCGGCTCACTGCAACCTCTGCCTCCCAGATTCAAGCGATTCTCCTGCCTCAGCCTCCCAAGTAGCTGGGACTACAGGTGTGTGCCACCACACCCAGCTAATTTTTGTATTTTTAGTAGAGACAGGGTTTCACTATGTTGGTCAGGCTGGTCTCGAACTCCTGACCTTGTGATCTGCACAAATCCCAAATCTGCACAATCCCAAAGTGCTGGGATTACAGGTGTGAGTCTCTGGGCCCAGCCCGTAGATTTTCTATTAATAACATAGATGTTCATTGGATAACATATATGTTCAATCAGTCTATTTTCAGAAGAGTGAGATTTTTAGTTCCTTTCTGGTAGTAGACCCTCAGAACACTGACTGTTGGGCTTATACTCTATCATGGGAGATAATGAAAACGTCCTTTCAGGAAACTGTCTAGCCCTACAAATACTGACAGCCAGGCATCCCACAAGACAGCCAGCTCCTGCCTGAGCACTGTACAATAAAACCTGACATTTGATGAGCTTCACATGAACATGGAAATTCTAATCAGGAGTTAGTGCCACTCTTTTGAAAAATTGATTTATTTAAAAATAACGTACATAAAAATTTTCAGATGAGAACAAACAACTCCTGTATCCCTTTCATTCAGATTCTCCAAACATTAACGTGTTTCTGAATATGCATGAACACCAATCCTGTCTCTCTATGTATATATAGGGAGAGGAATAAATCCATTATCATTAGTCAAACTCTGAACTTTTTAAAAAAAAGTTTCAGACACAACGTCCCACTATCCCTAAATAATCCAGTGTGTATTTCCCCAAAATAAGGAATCTCTCCCATTCAAATTTTGCCAACTGTCCAAAATTCTCTCTTGTTCCTTTCTGGTTCAGGATTTTTCGAAGGAATATGTGTTGCATGTAGTTCTTATGGCTCATCAGATTCATTCCACCTAAAACAATAATTCTGCCTCTGATGTCCTTAACAATTTTTAAAGAGTAAAAGCTTCATGTTCCATATAATGACCATCACAGTGTTTCTCAGGACCAGACACAGGACAGGCATCCTTCACAAGAATATTATGGAAATTATGCTGTGCTTTTCCCAGTGTATCTCATCACGAAGTACAACTTAGCAAAGAAAACACACACACACACACACACAATATATATATATAGTGCATGTGTATATATATATATTTATATATAGTGTGTGTATATATATATATAAATGTATATAAATATATTTATATATATATAAAGCCTGAGAAACTATAATTACAATGAAAGTACAAGAAAGGAAATGAAGCCAGCATGTACTATGGTAAAGAACTGGGAATGGTGTGAGACTTTATCTTACTTGCAAGCCAACAGGTTAGCCTGCCATAGTTTCGTGGATGTTGGGGAAAGACATGAGATTCCCAGGTCAGAGGCAAAGGATTTTATTACTCACAAAACAGTAAGCAGTATGAGCTTTATGGTCACTCTGGTTCCCCTTGACCTCCAGTTCCCATGGTGGTGACAAAGAGTGTCCCAGGCAGATGCTACATACGTAGTGGGTTTGTATCACAGCTAAGAAACCCTGAGCCTGGGGAACCTTAGTCTTTTATAATGGATTAAAAGCAAACCCGCATGACTTTTGGCCCAACGGAAGACATTATCTTGGACAGTAAACACACCTGTCATCTGCTCTGAAGGGAGATGCTGTCATTATAGTCCAAGGCTATTCACTATATTTATATCCTTGAAATAGCAGTCTGGAACAAAAGCTGCCACTACCTGTGCTCTTAAAATGTGCAGAAATATAAATGACCCATGAAAAATTGTTGCCCAACCACTGTGTGACTCATCTCTGAAAATAATTATACATATCACAATAAGGTAAACTCTGGATGTTGACTAACCCAAAAAAATTGTGACTAAATATATTGGCAATGGGGAGAAATGGGAGGAGTATGTTGAGGATGGTAGAGATAGGCATAAAACATAATAAATTTTATATTCTATAGTGGGAAATAACATCTAAAACAGAAAATCAAAAAATAGAAGTAAAAGTGTATTACTTTTAAAATGTAGGAAAATAACTAAAAGTGTTGAGTATGGTGTTGCCTCTTAGGTATAGTTCTGTTTTCATGAAATGGGAACGATGGAACAAGCAAGTTCTTTTTTTCACCATAAGCTATTTGACCTTTTAAACTATACACATGATTATCTTCATAAAAATTAAAATACACAGCCAGTCATGGTGGTGCACACCTGTAGTCCCAGCTACATGAAAGGCTGAAGCAGGAGGATCACTTGATCCCAGGAGTTCAAGACCAACCTGGGCAACATAGCAAGGCCCCTTCTCTAAAGTAAAATAAAATAAGCCTGGGGGTGGTGCCTCACACCTGTAATCACAGCACTTTGGGAAAACAAGGCAGAAGGACTGCTTGAGCCCAGGAGTTCAAGACCAGCCTGGGCAGCAGAGTGATACCCTGTCTCTACAAAGAAATTTTTTTAAATGCTGGGTACAGTGACTCACACCTGTAATCCCAGCACTTTGGGAAGTCGAGGCAGGCAGATCACTTGAGGTCAGGAGTTCAAGACCAGCCTGACCAACATGGTGAAACCCCGTCTCTACTAAAAATACAAAAATCTTCTGGGTGTGGTGGCACAGGCCTGTAGACCCAGCTACTTGGGAAGCTGAGGCATGAGAATCGCTTGAACCTGGAAGGCAAAGATTGCAGTGCAATCTTGAAGTGCAAGATCACGCCATTGCACTTCAGCCTGGGCGACAGAGCAAGACTCCGTCTCAAAAAAAAAAAAAAAAGAAAAAAAAAATTAGCTGGGCAAGGTAGCATGCTTCTGTAGTCCCAGCTACTCAGGAGGCTGAAATGGGAGGATTGCTTACACAGAGGAGATGGAGACTGCAGTGAGACATGATCGCATCACTGCACTCCAGCCTGGATGACACAGCAAGATCCTGTCTCAAAAAAATAAAAGATAAAATAAAAAAATTAATTTAATTTAAAGAGGAGAGAAAAATAGAAAGAGATCCTGGAGCACAATAGATTTATCATAATCATTAGATTATGGCTTAAGGAAATCTGCCCCAAACATCTCTAAAGAACTAATAAGGATATAGGCACCTCAGTTTTTGAAAAGGTGGCTTTTAAAGATAGAAAGTCAGTTCCCTTATCTTAAGGAACAAATATTCACTGTCAGCCTGTAGGACAACACCCTCAGCCCTGGTAGGTCTGATTGGATTTCCACTTTAGCATTCACTGGGCACAATAACTATGTTTCCTTCTTCAAAGGACATTGGAAAACAGAAAATGACCTCATTGCTGGTATGGTGTCCGTAATAATCTCTTCCAGCTGCTCTATGCCGTATTCACAACAAAGGAAGCTTGACTCTGTGCAGCCCTCCAGGCTGTTAACTCTCAGGAGCCCATACATCCACAACAGGCAATATGGATGGAACAGGGTGGGGGTGGAGGTGAAAAAAAACTGAAAAAAAAAAAAAACACTAACATATTTCAATTTCATAAAGAGTCAAGTGTTGTGTTATCTCATTAATGTTTTCTTCCAATCTTTTTTGATACTAAAAAATAAAAACAAAAAATTATGGAGTATATAAAGTAGAAATCAAAAACGACCCATCCTACTTAACCATTCCCTAATTCCACTGCCCAGACGTAACCCTTTTCAACAATTCAAAATCTTTCCTTCCAGATTTTTTTTAGAATGCAAATATTTATGCTTACATATGCATGAGCATACTGACTTGTTTTACCTAAATGATATCAGACTATACATACAAATTTGCCTTGTGTTCATTCTAGTTAAATAATTGTAAGATTGTTCTACTAGTATATAAAATCTGCCTTCCTCATTCTTTCTAAGAGTTTCAGTTACTGTAATTTACTTAATAATTTTATATTGATGATTACTCTGTTGTTTTTTTTTTTAAACGGAGTCTAGCTCTGTCGCCCAAGCTGGAGTGCAGTGGCGTGATCTCGGCTCACTGCAACTTCCACCTCCCAGGTTCAAGCAATTCTCCTGCCTCAGCCTCCCAAGTAGCTGGGATTAAAGGTACACACGACCATGCCTGGCTAATTTTTGTATTTTTAGTAGAGACAGGGTTTCACCATGTTGGCTAGGCTGGTCTCAAACTCCTGATGTCAGGTGATCCACCTGCCTCAGCCTCCCAAAGTGCTGGGATTACAGGTGTGAGCCACCGTGACTGGCCTATTTCATTTATTTCCAATTTTATCCTACTATAAGCAATACTCATCCTTTTCATATTTTTATATTTCTATGCTTTCATATTTTTATATTTGAGTATTTGTGAATAATAAACTCTTCTAAGTAGAACCTGTGTCAATGGGTATACAGGGTTTTAATATGGCTGCACCGTACAGTCTTTGTAACCATACTGTAAAGCTGATAGTCTTGCTTTCATTTGAATAATAAGGAAAGTGAGAACCACAATGTCCGGTCTTTTCACCCAAAGTCTGGCAGAAATTAAGTGCCAAGATTAAAACTATACTCCTTTGGAATCCAAGTCCAAGAACGGCCTAGGCAGACAACTACAAGAATATCAGTGGGCAGAATGGAGGCTTCTGGAACAGGCGTGTAGACACCCCTAAATGTTTAGGATGAGTAAACCAGAACTCCATATTGACCAGACTATAGAGCTCCAGCCTTTTACCTTTCCCAAGATGAGGACATTCCACAACAGCTTTACAGAGATAGCAAAGAAGTAGGATTAGCAACCCAATAAATGAAAGCCCTAACCCTAGCCACTTCCATGACCAAAGATAAGTAGATTCCAGAAGGAAGCAGATAGATTTGTTGTGACAGTCTGGGACAGCCACCCTGTGGGTGGAACAAACGAGGGCCACTGAGTCACAGAAGAACTTGGAGGCTAAGGCAGAATGAACTGTGAATTCCAAGGACTTTTCACTGCGTTATCAAACCCTAGTGAGAAACTGATCACATAGGGGTTAGTGTCACATAAAATTAATACATAAACGTTAATTTATATGTTAAATGGATGTACATGGATGGAAACTTTAGTTGTATCTCAAAGAAGATTTTTATTTTAAAATGTATGTATTCAAATATTCTTTCAAAAGCCAAAAAGACTGTTTCTTTCTTTTCTTAATAGTTGAGGTCATTTGTTGACCTCCAGACACTATGCTAGAGGCTTTCTTTTTTTCTTTTTCTTTTTCTTTTTTTTTTTTTTTAAGATGAATTCTCGGCACTTCAACCTCTACCTCCCAGGTTCTTTTTTTTTTGAGACAGAGTCTTGCTCTGTCGCCAGGTGCCAGGTTGGAGTGCAGTGGTGCAATCTCGGCTCACTACAACCTCTGCCTCCAGGTTCAAGCAATTCTCCTGCCTCAGCCTCCTGAGTAGCTAGGACTACAAGTGCCCACCACCACGCCCAGCTAATTTTTGTATTTTTTTAGTAGAGACAAGGTTTCACCATATTGGCCAGGATGGTCTCAATCTCTTGACTTCATGATCAGCCCGTCTTGGCCTCCCAAATTGCTGGGATTACAGGCGTGAGCCACCGCGCCCAGCCCACCTCCCAGGTTTAAGCAATTCTCCTACATCAGCCTCCCAAGTAGCTGGGCCTACAGGCATGCACCACCACACCTGTCTGATTTTTTTTTTTTTTTTTTTTTTTGTAGAGATGAGGTTTTGCCATGTTGGCCAAGCTGATTTTGATCTCCTGACCTCAAGTGATCTGGATGCCTTGGTCTCCCAAAGTGCTGAAATTACAGGTGTGGGCCACCACGCCTGACCCTAGAGGCTTCCAAAAACATAGGCCAGACATGGTGGCTCATGCCTGTAATCCCAGCAGTTTGGGAGGCCAAGGTGAGAAGATTACTTAAAGCCAGGAGTTCGAGACCAGCCTGGCCACCATGGCAAAACCCTATCTCTACTCTACCAAAAAATTAGCCAGGTGTGGTGGTGCATGCCTATAGTCTCAGCTACTCAGAACGCTGAGTCATGAGAATCACTTGAACCCAGGAAACAGAGGTTGCAGGGAGCCAAGATCATACCAATGCACTTCAGCCTGGATGGCAGAATGACTCTATCTCAAAAAAAATAAATAAATAAAGGTACAATATGCCTTCCTTTAATCCTTGCAAATTTGAAGTTGTTTTCTTTTAATATAAAACAAAGTGATCTATAATTATACAGCCAAGAATTAGAAAATATCTGCAGAAAGCCTTTAACAAAATGTAAAGACCATAAGAAACAACCAGAAAGGAAAACTTAGGAAAAATAGGAACTATGTCAGAAGAAGAAAAGAAAAACAATTATTTCTATATCTTCTGAGAATTATGAAAAAAATATTTATGTATAAAATGAAAATAAGAATATGTAGATATATATGTGTTATTGCACTTTAAGCTCTGGGGTACATGTGCACATCCTGCAGGATCATTGCATAGGTACACACATGCTGTGGTGGTTTGCTGTCTCCATCCCCCCGCCCCGTCACCTACATCAGGCATTTCTCTTGGTGTTACTGCTCCCCAACCTCCCTGACCCTCGCTGTCCCTCCCCTCCCCTGCCCCCCGCCCTCCCCGCCTACCCCCATGTGTGATGTTCCCCTCCCTGTGCCCATGTGTTCTCATTGTTCGTCACCCGCCTATGAGTGAGAACATGCAGTGTTTGGTTTTCTGTTCTTGTGTCAGTTTGCTGAGAATGACGGTTTCCAGATTCATCAGAATCTATATTTTTAAAAAGCACATTCAGAAAGCAAGTAAAATGAAAACACAAATTAAAAGGTAATTTTTGCAGGTGTTGAGAGAGAGAGAGAGTATGTTTGTGTTTAGGAAATTTTCCACAGACTTGAGATAAAATAAGAGAGAAATTACGGAAATGTAAAAGCCATACAAAGAGACCAAACATTTTAGCAAATAGAGTAAGTCACTGAAGAAATAAGTTTCTTAATTACCCAGAACTCTAAAATAACTTTCCAGGTTGAAAAAGTTCATTACACACACAATATAGTAGACAAAAACAGAACCATGTACATTGTGAAATTTCAGGAAAACAGCACAAAATAAAAGATCCTAAGAGTTTCCAGAAAGAAAAGAGAAAAAGAAGTAAAGATTATATACAAAGAATGCCTTCAGACTTCTCGACAAGAAGACTAGAAAGTAAAAGGCAACAGAATAATGCCTTAGAAATTCTGAAGGGATTTTTTTGCCCCAAACTCAAACACTATATCCTGGTAAATCCTCAACTGACTGTGATGACAGAGTGTCAAGAAAAGAGGTTTCAGACATGCAAGGACTCAAAAAAGTTACCTCCCATGCATTCTTCCTCAGGATGCTACTAAAATATTAGGCCCATTAATAGGAGGGGATAAATCAAGAAAGAGGAAAGTATCTAACAAGGAAAAGGAGATTCAACATGAGAACGGGGTGATGGGACTCTACTAGATGATGTAAACAGTGATCCCAGAATAACAGCTGTGTGCTGGCATACAGGACTAGTTCCAACTGCAGTTAGTCAAAAGGCTCTAGAAGAAATTTATTCTGGTACAATGTAATTGCTAGACTATCCCCAGATAATTGACAAAGGCTTTGTGTTCAATAGTATGTTTTCCGAACTGGGACATACTAACAGTAAGAGAGAGCATGGCCATTTATTACACCAGACCAACAGGCATAGACTGGGATGAATGGTCAGAGTGCTATGAACAAAAGAATATGCAAGAAAGGAAAAGTCATCACAAGTTCCTACATTATGATTGCAAACCTGTGAGTATCTCTCATAATATGTGAACACTATTAACCCAAACAAAATTACAACACAGTCATAGTGAAAAGATAAGTAAATACATGGAAGGAGTGCACAGGTGTGGTGAAGATGGGGGAGGAAAGAAAACAAAATCCTCATCTTTTGCAGTGAGAAACTGATAGACAATGCATAAAACTGGAAAACAAAGTAGTCATATAAGCATGTTATTTAGAGATGAAAAAGTAAATACAAGCCAGGCACAGTAATGTGCACCTGTAGTCCCAGCTACTTGAGAAAGCTGAGGTGGGAGGATCACTTGAGCCCAGGAGTTTGAGTCCAGCCTGAGCAACATAGTGGAACCCCGTCTTTAAAAAAATAAGAAAAGAGGGAAAGAAGGGGAAAGAGAGAGAAAGGGAGGAAGGAAGGAAGAAGGAAGGAAGGAAGGAAGGGAGGGAGGGAGGGAGGGAGGAGGAAGGGAAGAAGGGAGGAAGGAGAGAGAGAGAGAAAGGAAGGAAGGAAGGAAGGAAGGAAGGAAGGAAGGAAGGAAGGAAGGAAAGAGAGAGAAAGAAGAGAGAAAGAGAAAGAAGGAAGGAAGGAGAGAGAGAGAGAAAAAGAAAGAGAGGGGGAGGGAGGGAGGAACGAAGGAAGGAAGGGGAGGAGGAAGAAGGGGAGGAGGAAGAAGAAGAGGAGGAAGAGGAAGAGGAAGAAGAGGAAGAGGAGGAAGAGGAAGAAGAAGGAGGAGGAGGAGGGAGGAAGGGAAGGAGGGAGGGAGAATGATGAGGGAATGTAGTTTCCCCTGGGGAGAAGAAGAGAGGAATAGGGAACTGCTGTTTTTCATAATTATTTGACTCTTTCAGCTTTATACATGTATGTCTTTGATACAAGCAAAAAGGAAAAACAAAAGTAAAAATGAGAGAAAGGAAGGAAAGAACGGAAGGTGAGAGAGAGCAACATGTCTACTTTTCATCTGGTACAACTGAAAAACGTCAATAGAAATATCAAATCCAAGCTACATTTGACTGGATTTTCCAAAGTGTAGTTTATTTTGCTTTGGTGAGTGGCAGGGAAAGGGCAGCAGTGTCTATGTGAAAGAAACAACCCTCCTTCTCATTTACAAGAATAAGGAAATGGGGGAAACAGATGATGCTGGAGCATGCCTTGTTCATATACACACAGAAATGAGACATGCAGGAGTGTTTGTTTTCAAAGCCATGAACAGTGGGTCTCTGATTTTCTTCGTTGGATTTTCAATAACCAACAGATGTTACTGATCAATCCATAAAATGAAACAGTGAAAATAAAGAGGAAAAATCCACCCACACCTTTTCTTTCTTTGATATGTTCTTGTGGTTGCTGCTACTTCATCCAAACAGATGTTGCCTTTTACAAAGGCACCAACTACGTGTTTGTAATTTGATTTTCGAAAATCTTAGCCAACATGATCTGATTAGGCCGAAAGAAAATACGACGTCACTAATACCTCTTCATCACTGACTTACCTCCCTCAGGGGTCTGGGAAAAGGCTGTGTTTCTTTTTCCTAAATTTCATCAGTGATATATTTCTGTAAAGCCCTGTGTGAAGACTATTATCAGAGGCTGCTTCCTGGTAGATATGTACTCTCTATTATAGATACATATTTTCTTACCTTCTCTGAGCGCCACTTACTTTTAAAGCCATAAAAAAAATTGATAGGTACAAAAAACTCAATCAGCACAAATTCCTAACGAAAATATTCAAAGCACCTTTTTCTTCTTTTTTTAACAATGAAAGTGTTCAAAGCAATTTTTTTTTCTTTTTTTTAACAGAGTCTCACTCTCTTGCCCAGGCTGGAGTGCAGTGGTGCAATCATGCCTCACTGCAGCTAATTGTTTAATTTTTTGTAGAGGCAGGGTCTTGCTGTGTTGCCCAGGCTGGTCTCAAACTTCTTATCTCAAGAGATCCTCCTGCCTCGGCTTCCCAAAGTGCTGCGAATACAGACATAAGCCACTGCACCCTGCCTAGCACATTTTTTTTAATAGACTCCACTATAAAACATTTACTAATTCAGCTCACATCTGTGAATTTAAAAACAGAGAAACAATCTAACTTACTGTCAACAATTGCTGCAGGCCATAGGATACCCCTTGCTTTTACAGTACCATGGACCCAGCCTGTAGGGTAGGCAGTAGAGACATATGAGGACTGAATTCCTAATCCACAAGTGCCTAGCTGTGTAATGTTTTAGATATTAATCATGCTGTACCTCAGTTTCTCCATCTGTAAAGTAAAACTGTAAGGCCTAACCAGGCACAGTGACTCACGCCTGTAATCCTAGCACTTTGGGAGGCCGAGGTGGGTGGATCACCTGAGATCAGGAGTTCGAGATCAGCCTTGTCAACATGGCAAAACCCCATCTCTAACTGAAAATACAAAAACTAGCCGGGCATGGCGGCATAGGCCTGTAATCCCAGCTACTTGGGAGGCCAAGGCAGGAGAATCGCTTGAACGCAGGAGGCAGAGGTTGCAGTGAGCCAAGACTGAACCACTTCACTGCAGCCTGGGTGAAAGAGCGAGACTCTATCTCAAAAAAAAAAAAAAAAGTAAAGCCTTCACATATGCTTTATCACAGCAAGTGGCTTACTTCTGTAAGGCAATCAACAAAGACAGAACTCTCTTTCCTCTTATTTCTTGGGGCATGGGGAAAGAGTGCACAGGCATGCCTACTTTCCCTTTCACATGACCCAGGTTCTGCACTGTCTCCCTTTATTTGGGACATGAGAAGAAAGGGAAGATATTAGCCAATGGAAGACATCCTCACAAGCTTACATTCAGTTCACATTAAAGGATCTGGAAAATCAGATCAACCCCGTGGGTTCTGCCCTTTCACTCGAGAGTCTGGACTTTGTTAAATCACAGGCAGATATATATTTTTTTCTGGTGACATTGTCAAATCAAAGGCCAGTGAGGCCCAGCAGGATTTCTCTCTTTGAAAAAGAGTCTCTAAATAGAGAATACAGGATAATGGTAACTCACTTGTATCCCTTTAGGAAAAGCAGTAAAGAAAAACCATAAACCATACAGCAAACATACAAATTAGCAGATTATAACCAGGAATTCCTCATCTTTTTTCTTGGGTATTGTCTATACTATGATCTCGCATTTGTATAGAATAGAATACACAAAAATCTTAGGGCCTAGAATGATGTTAGAGGCACTTAAAACCGCAATTTACAGATATAGAAACTGTTCACAGAGATCAATAGCCTTTTCCAACCTACTACATCCAGTGGATCTTTTTCTATCCATGCACTTTCCTCTTCGGCTTATGTATGCAACTGTGTATGAAAACTGTATATCTGTATTTTTCTGTGGCGTAGATTTATATCACCATATTGTTCTGTGATTTAGGAATTAGCTAATAGGCTTGGCTTTTATTTTAAGGAACTCTCAATAAAAGTTCTGCTTTTTATTTAGTAAAAAATGTTAAAGGGCCAGGTGCAGTGGCTCATGCCTGTAATCCCAGCACTTTGGGAGACCAAGGTAGGTGGATCACTTGAGATCAGGAGTTTGAGACCAGCCTGGCCAACATGGTGAAACCCTGTTTCTACCAAAAAATACAAAAATTAGCCAGGCATGGTAGCATGCACCTGTAGTCTCAGCTACTCAGGAGGCTGAGGTGGGAGAATCACTTGAACTCAGGAAGCAGAGGCTGCAGTGAGCAGAGATCACACCACTGCACTCCAGCCTGGGTGAGAGAGTAAGACCCTGTCTCAAAAAACAAAACAACAAAAATAAAAAGTTAGAGGGTGAGTGTAAAAGGAAAGGCTGGGTGTTCATAGGGAATCAAATAGAAAATAAGGAAATTGTCTAACGCTTCACTGGCATGTCTACAAATAAAAATGAGACTGTTTCTTCTGTTTCTTTCCACCTTTTTATTGTCCTTAGGTTCCTCTCTGAAGGCAGAAATGTCAAAATGCTTTGCTAAAACTCAAAATGTTTCTATGCAACCTACATTTAAAATTATTTCTTCCTACCTAGAATCCCAGGGATCTATAATTCTACCACCTAAGAGAGAAACATGCCATGGCAGAAAAAAGGAGACTATGACAGCAGATATCGGAATCACTTGTCAGTGTAGTTTTCTAGCTTGTCATGGCTCTTTACACACTGTTTGAGCAAACCTCACAAATGGAACTGATTTACCATAAAAATGTGCCTAATTTCCATTAAATCTCATTTGTTGCTTTACTGAGGCACTGAAGTTACCAATGCTTCACTGGTTGACCCTGCAGGGCTCTCTCTAGGTTATATTACTCCAGAAAATGAATTGTGTATAAAAGAGGCCTTGGAGGAAGGTGTTTTATTCGCATCAGTTGTTTCACACATTGCTTAAACTACAGATGTTAGTAGCTTCTGAAAAAGAGCAGCAACAGTGAGACCCTTAGGCGCAACAGTGAGAAATGGAAGTTACTTTGTCGTATGCTTGACGGAAGCATCTCAGTTGAGACACATTTCTATCTTGCATAGGACAGGATATAAGAAATCTGTTTTCGGAGGCTTCATGGGATGAAGGAAGGCTTAAGAGCTGTTCATACCTCAGTTAAAATCCCAGAGTTGCTATTTGCCCATTGCATGACCTTGATGAAGTTAACATTTTCCTTCTTCTAGAATAACAACTCATTTCCTTCTTCTAGAATAGGCATAAACTAGCTAACTCAAGGTGTTATTATGAGAATTAATTTTCTTTGCTTTTTTTTTTTTTTCCAGCCGCTCTTGTTGCCCAGGCTGGAGTGCAATGGTGTGATCTTGGCTCGCTGCAACCTCCACCTCCTGGGTTCAAGCAATTCTCCTGCCTCAGCCTCCCAAGTAGCTGGGATTATAAGTACGCGCCACCACACCCAGCTAATTTTGTATTTTTAGTAGAGACAGGGTTTCTCCACGTTGGTCAGGCCGTTCTCAAACTCCTTCCTGGGTGATCCATCTGCCTTGGCCTCCCAAAAAGCTGGGATTACAGGCATGAGCCACGGCACCCGGTCTGAGAATTAAATTTTAAAATCATATGTAAGGTGCTCATCCCAGATGTGATCATCAGTATGTACATAATAAATGCCAGCAAAATCTTTATGATTACAGCGATGATTATTATTGTTCTAATTGAAGCACTACAATTTACCAGCAGTGTGTCTTGAAAGCACATTTTCTTCAACTGGAAAATGAGGATAATAGTATTTACCTTGCAGAGTTGTTCCCAGGACTAGCAATGCTGTATGGAAAGTAGCCACAGTATCTAGCCTAGCACAGGTACACTCTTGATAACTTGTTGTTCTTGATATTTTCACTGCCACCTATTATTTATATAACAATCTGTTTAAACTTAGGAGAAGCCACGTTTCATAGAAAGGCTGGCTTTTCTTGATATGGTAAGTTTACACACTGTTCTATTTGATAAATATTCACTCAAGAAGTAGATTAGATTTCCCTTTGTCTCACAAGTCTCTGTTCAAGCTACCCTAGGGATAATTCACAAAAGAAAGTTGTGGTTAAAATCAAACCAGTGTCCACTACTAACAGCAGGGCTTATTAGCACTACTGTGAAAAAGACATACAAAAAATTCTCCACCTAATTGAGATATGTGCCGTCAGCAGTTTGGTCAAAGCAGGAAATCAACTAGGGTTAGAGGGCTTAGGGAGAAATTTATTCTCTTTGGCCTCAACCTTCTAAACATCTTATTGTCACATAGAGTTTAGTCATAGAAGAATGGGCTTTATTCGAGTAACATTTTGCAGACACTGTTAGCCATCTGGTCTGCCACATTAGATACCAGATTCTTGATTCAATTATCAGTTGGAGCCACAAGTTTCCAGCATATCTCTTAATGCCAAAATACGTCCTTTTCCATTGAGAAAAAGAAAGGAAGTTAGTGGAAAATGCAGAGCTGGCAATATGGGAGAAAAACACGTA
The DNA here is from genome assembly GCA_963573385.1 of Cacajao melanocephalus. NCBI lineage: Eukaryota > Metazoa > Chordata > Mammalia > Primates > Pitheciidae > Cacajao > Cacajao melanocephalus. Next base: position 11,483 of record CAUYLG010069096.1, on the reverse strand, counting down.
GGTGCTTTGGAAGTCCAAAGTTCTGCCTTATTTTGGCTCTGCTCTACCAGTCCAGCTTTCCCTACCAATTCAACCTCCCAGGTATCTGTGGCTTAATAATTCCTTCACCAGAATTAACGATGTCCTTCTGCAGATCTCTCCAGGCTCTAGAATTCTAAAGACATTCTCTTCAACTTGGCCGATTTTATCTCAACCAGACATGTTTCTAAAGATTTTCGAACTGATTGATATAAAGTTAAACCTCCTCTTCAGGGAAGTTAGGCCTCTTTGCCAACTGTTCTCTGATGTATCAGTTTCATTTCCCTGTCTTAGCCTGGGTTTCCTGACACAAGGTGAGAGGAATTTAGGGGTAGTAATCCTAAGGAACAAGAGTAACAGACTTGGTTGAAAGAAATTGAGGAGGCCAGGGGTAGTGGCTCATGCCTGTAATCCAAGCACTTTGGGAGGCTAAGGTGGGCTAGGCTGGGCTAAGATTATCTCAGGTGGGCTCACTCCTATGTCCTTGGTCATCTTATGGATTGGCCAGGTCTGACCACTTTAAATTGGTATTGTCTGGGATGAATGGGACTCCTAGAGCCCCTTTCGACGTGGTGTCTACAGCAAGCTAGTAAGGATTTGTTCCCACAGTAATCTGAGTGTTCCAAGAAAGTAGACAGAATCATGGAAACTTACTGAGCCTTCAGCTCAGAACTCATGCAATACCTTATCTTCCACAGTCTGTTGGCCTAAATGAGTCACAGGGTGTATTAGTCCATTCTCACGCTGCTAATAAAGACATACCTAAGACTGAGTAATTTATAAAGATAAGAGACTTAATGAACTCACAGTTCCTTGTGGCCACAGAGGCCTCACAATCATGATGGAAGATGAAGGAAGAGCAAAGGGACTTCTTACATGGCAGCAGGCAAGAGAGAGCTTGTGCAAGGGAACTCTCATTTAGAAAACTATCAGATTTCGTGATACTTGCTACCACAAGAACAGTACGGGGGTAACCACCCCCATGATTCAGTTACCTCCACCTGGTCCCACCATTGACACATGGGGATTATTACAATTCAAAGTGGGATTTGGGTGGGGACACAGCCAAAGCATATCACAGGGCCAGTCCAGATTCAAGAATTACAGAGATAGACTGCACTTCTTAGTGGAAGGGAAAGAATGTGGTCATTTTCTTGCAACTTGCCATAATGTTGTAATAACTTAAAAAGATAAAACAAGAACTGGAAACTAATCAAGGAAGAAGCCTGATATGGTTTGGCTGTGTCCACACCCAAATCTCATCTTGCACTGCAGCTCTCATAATTTCCACATGTTGTGGGAGGGACCTGGAGGGAGATAATTGAATCATGGGGAAGGTTTCCCCATAATGTTTTCATGGTAGTGAATAAATCTCACAGGATCTGATGGTTTTATAAGGGGAAACCACTTTCACTTGGCTCTTATTCTCTCTTGCCTGCCACCATGTAAGATGTGCCTTTTCCCTTCCATCATGACTGTGAGGCCTCCCCATCCACATGGAACTGAGTCCATTAAACCTCTTTTTCTTTATAAAATTACCCAGTCTCAGGTGTGTCCTTATCAGCAGCATGAAAACAGACTAATACAAGGCCAGTATGCATAAACAGCAGGAAAATTAGAAAAAGAAAAAAGGATCTTTCTCAAGTGTCAAAATAGAAAAGAAGGTATCTAAATACCTCGTCCATCATTAAAGCTCTTCCCTATACTCAAGTCTCTCTCAGTTCCAGTTTCCAGAACTATCCTCTTTCTACTCCTCCATGTCAGCCAAAGCATCTTACTCTCCACAGATGCTTTTGCTTCTAAGTTTCTTCTGTCCAGAATATATCTTTCTACCAAACTGCTCAATATTTCAATATTTCCCTTCAAATTTCAATTTATTCCAAGTAACTTCTCTTCCATGGAAATTAAAAATAGAATTAATAGTATTTATGATTAGTTCATGATTATAGTACTTCTGATTCTTTATCATGTTTTAGCTACTGTTCTAAGTATTTTCCATGAATTATGTTACCTATTCCTACAACACCTTCTCAAGGTAAATACCATTAAAGATCCATTTTCAGAGGGGAAAAAAATCTATATCTTCCTGACTCATACTTTTCACAGTCTGCATGTTAACTTCCACTCTAAAGTATCATTTTTCAATTCTCCTAAAGATGTGATTTCTCTAACTTCTGGCTTTTTATTTTTCTTTAAACACACTGACAATAGCAGGTATTGGTGAGGGTGCAGAGCAACTTACACACTGCAGGTGGGAGTGTAAATTGTTATAATCACTTTGGAAACCAGTTAACTATTCTCTCTAAAGTGAAGGCATACATTTCCTGTGATCAGCAATTCAAGCACTGTGCTAGCAGATACCAAAAAAATGCATGCATATGCACTAAGAAACAGATCCAAGAATGTCCACCACATTTTTTAATAAACCCAATCTTGAAATAATTGAAATATCCATTAATATAAAATGGATAAGTAAGTCCACATATTGTAAGAAGGAGTACTATATTGCAATAAAACTTAACAAACTACAAATATATGATGAGCATAGATGAACATTAAGCACATGATGAGTGACAGATACAAGACACAAAATATAGAGTGAAAAAAGAAGGCAAAATGAAAGTTCATTGTTTGGGGATGCATGCTTAGGAGAGAAAACTGTAAACCAATGCAAACCGGCTGTTAACTTAAAAGTTAGTAAAGCTCTTTCTCCATATGGTAGAGCAGAAGTAATGTCTAGGAGAAAGCATTTGGGGACCTTATAGGTTCTGGCCATGTCCTATTTCATTACCTTTCTGGTCGTTCCATGAGCATTTGCTTAATGATCATTCATTAGCCTGTACAATCTTATTTCATACACATTCCTATATGCATGTTATATTTCATAATAAAAATGTTTAAAAAAGAAATAACAAAGATATTTAGTTATGTCATATGATAGAGGCTAAAAGTAGGTAGTTTAGCATTCAACATGATCACACGACTGCCTCTTGGAACTCTGTCAGTATCTCTTGCATTAGTTCAGATCCTCCAAACGCAGGCATGAAGATGGGATTACATATGCAAGAGATTCACTTGAAACACCTATTAGAGAAGAAATGAGAGGGAGATAGAAGAGACAATGGCAGTCTTCAGACAATGATATAAGTTCTGACAGTGTGAAGGTGAGAAGAGAGAAAGGGTTGTATAAGTAGAGTCTCAGGATGCAGGGACATTTTAAGATGCTTCAGCCAGGCAAATGAGACATAGTCAAGCTAAAGTCACCCTGTGGAAGATATCCACTCTTTGCAGGGTTTGACCTGCCTTAACGTCCCTGCCATTCTCAGGTATTGGGTGAGAGCAGTTTGTGGGAAATGTAGCCTTTGAAGAAAGGCAGTGGTAGATTCAGAGCCCAGCAGCTATGCACCAATTATACCTTCCCCACAGCAGGAGACCTGAGCAGCACATTTCCATGACTGCTAAATCTTCTAAAAGTGATGTAAATTGTGAAAAATCAAATATAGCAATGCAAATAAATAAGAAACACAAAACAATGTGAATTGCATAATTACTAAACTTAATAGTGTAAATATGAATAATTGATATACTAATAAAGTTTTATGATCATTTTAGTCAGTAAATCCTTGAATATTTTTATAATATTTTATTACTATAATGTACTTTTATCCTGCACTGAAGACTAGGGAAACTAGATTTCACATCTACTGAGTTCTACCTGAGATTGGCAGGTAACCTACAGAGTGATTGTATTAGTCCGTTCTCATGCTGCTATAAAAAACTGCCCCAGACTGGGTAATTTACAAATAAAAGAGGTTTAACTGACTCACAGTTCCTCTTGGCTGAGGAAGCCTCAGGAAACTTAAAATCATGGTGGAAGGGGAAACAAACATGTCCTTCTTCACATGATGGCAGTCAGAAGAATGACAGTCAAGTGAAGCTGAGCTTCTACCCCTTATAAAACCATCAGATCTCATGAGAAATCACTCACTATCACAAGAATAGCATGGGGGTAACTGTCCCTCCCATAATACATGGAGATTATGGGAACTACAATTCAAGATAAGATTTGGGTGGGGACACAGCCAAACCATATCAGTGATTTCTCTTCCTAAAGCCCCAAGAAGCCAGTTGAACACTTCTATTCAAAGCATTTGGCTTTGTCTTTCAATCTTGATAACGAAGATGATAAAGAAAATCAATCTTTCTTGTTGTTTGAGACAGAGACTCGTTCTGTCAGCCAGGCTGGACAGTAGCGTGATCTCAGCTCATTGCAACCTTCATCTCTTGGATTCAAGTGATTCTCTTGCCCCAGCCTCCCAAGTAGCTGGGATTAGAGGCACCTGCCACCACGCCCAGCTAATTTTTGTATTTTTAGTAGAGATAGGGTTTCAACATGTTGGCCAGGCTGGCCTGGAACTCCTGACCTCAGGCGATCCACCCGCCTTAGCCTCCCAAAGTGCTGGGATTACAGACGTGAGTCGCTGCGTCTAGTGATGTGTCAATCTTTTTGGTGTCCTAGTCTAGAATTTGAACAGCCTAGCGCAGGAGTCCCCAACCCCCAGTACCAGTCTGTGGCCTATTAGGACCTGGGCCACACAGCAGGAGGTGAGCCACGGGCTAGCAAGCATTACTGCCTGAGCTCCACCTCCTAACAGGTCAGTCTCCCATCACCCCAGATGAGATCATCTAGTTGCAGGAAAACAAACTCAGGGTTCCCACTGATTCTACATTATGGTGAATTGTATAATTACTGTATATTACAATGTAATAATAATGGAAATAAAGCAAATATAGTGCACTTGAATCATCCTCAAACCGTCTTCTGCCCCCCTTCTGTGGAAAAACTGTCTTCCACAAAACATGTCCTGGTGCCAAAAAGGTTGCAGACCACAGGTCTAGAGAAATGCGACTTTTGATTACAGGCATTTAACCTCAAGTTGCCACATTGTAACAGAAAGTAAACAAGCTATCAACCCAATCCCATGTGATTTAATGGTAATGATACAGTGTTAAGAGAATAATTAGTTCTAACAATAGGAACTCCTAACTCCTTTGCCTGAAGCAGAAGGAGAAAAGAGCAGGCATTCATATTCACTTGACTCTGGTTTCTCTGGAATTGTTTATTCTCTCATTGTGTTTGTCATACTGTGATTGTGCTATTTAGAATTCACTTTCAATAGTAGACTAGGAAGCCTCTAGAAATAACAAAAGTCAATAGTGGGGGACATTGAGAAAACTGGTGTGTGTTTCGTGGTGGCTGTTGCTTCACTGAAACTTATTCATCCTTGGGTTATGCCATGGTTTAATAGGGGAAACGTTCATGTTTCAACCTTGAACTTGCAACTGTCCATCTGTTTCAATAGTCCAAAGGCCTGCTAAAATAAAAGAAAAAATTTTGTTGGAAATTAGGTCAGAGGTCCTTTATTATATTTTGAAGTAAATATGCTGCTGCTTATTTACTATTCATTATTATTGAGACAGAGTGTCTTTCACCTGGACTGCAGTGTAGTGTCATAATCTCAGCTCCCTGCAGCCTTCACCTCCCGGGTTCAAGGGATTCTCCTGCTTCAGCCTCCCGAGTAGCTGGGACTACAGGCAGCACCACAATGCCCAGCTAATATTTGTATTTTTAGTAGAGATGGGGTTTTGCCATGTTGGCCAGGCTAGTCTCCATGTTGGCCAGTCTAGTCTCAAACCCTAGCATCAAGTAATCTGCCTGACTCAGGTTCCCAAAGTGCTGGGTTACAGGCTGGAGCCACCATGCCTGGCTTGCTTATTTACTCTAATAGTCCTTCATTTCCTTGAGATTGTTCTCAGACGCAATGGAGGCTATCATTTTAAAGTGTAGTTACCTGTGTTGGAAATAAAATTGCAGCATTTCCTTTTTTGAGGAAATGAGGTGAAAAAGTGAGCCACTGGGTTAGTCTCCAAGTAAAGCAAGTCAGGGATTCTTGTCCCAGTGAGAGAGGATGAGTTTGTTTTCAAGCATTACATTAAATGAGAACATTTTTCTCATAACTCTAAGTGCAGGAAGAAGGATGTGTGTGGATATTGGAAAGCCAGAAGAGCCCTTGCCAGAGCAGTCCTGATGGATGAACATCCTACCTGCTAGGGAACATGAAGGAAGCCAATCCCTCCCCGCCATCATCTCTGCTCCTACGCTGGCAGTCACAACACAGGAAAGAGATTTACGTAGACCAATTGGATGTTCTTGCTCAAGTCTTTGAGTTATGAATAAGCAACACAAAGAAAACAGTCAGAATCCATTCACATCCACAGTAATGGTGACAGTGTCGTGGCAAAATCACCGTTGACTAGCCAGGCCTCCTTATCCTCTGTCACTGCCCTGGTTCTTACCCCTTCATCAAAATTTTCCTGCAGTCTTTCATTGATTCCTGGAGCTCTCCATCCTTCTAATGAGATTTCTTCTTCCTTAAGCATACTACAAAAGGAGTTTTGCCACAAAAGGCAACCTAACTGAACACCAGCTAAGCAGGCAAAGGGGAGGAGGGTCAGGCATAATGGGTCACATCTCTAATCCCAGCATTTTGGGAGGCTGAGGCAGGTGAATCATGAGGTCAGGAGTTCAAGACCAGCCTGATCAATATGGTGAAACCCTGTCTCTACTAAAAATATAAAGATTAGCCGGATGTGGTGGTGCGCACCTCTACGCTCCAGTCTGGGTGACAGCGTGAGATTCTGTCTCAAAGAAAAAAAAAAAGGAGCGGCAAAGGAAAGCTAAAATTCTAATCCCAGTGTAGGATCAGGTCACTAAGCCAGAGCTTGAGGCAAAAGCTCAGTCACAGAGAGTTAAAATAAACACCAGTAGGAAGATAAATTGCTTGGGCTCCCCCTAGGCATCTGAATACTAAACTCTTCAACAGTTTAGCTAATTCCCTTGCCATCAGCTGGTGAAGCTGAGCGTGCCCTTTACCCTCTGCTCCAGGCAGGTATAACTCAGGAAGTGGCTACTAGTGATCCTGCCAAGAGTAAGTCAGCATGTGCTGGCCTCCATGGGAATGGAATTGGAGAAAACAGGGACCGAGAAGCTGTGAACGTCACTGGTAAAACTCTAGAGCTAGCAAAAGTTAACAAGGTCAAGAATGGTCATGGAAGGAAATGTCTTCACTAAGTGGGAAGGTGCTTCTTCTGTTAAGATAGAAGGAAAAGGTGGAAAGCTGGGGAACATGGCAGCAGGACTGGGAATAAGAATATGTGAGGTAAGTTATATTGGTAATTTCTATTTTCTGTGGGAACCAAGAAGCCAGACTGTCTGCTAAGAATGAGGGACTGAGAGAAAGGATAGAGGTTTGAAGATTAGGAAAATGCTATCAATGGTCAATAAGGGGAAAGTATGAATAAAGGGGAAAAAAATGGCGGCCAGGTACAGTGGCTTATGCCTGTAATCCCAGCACTTTGGGAGGCCGAGGCGGGCAGATCACTTGAGGTCAGGAGTTCCAAACCAGCCTGGCCAACATGGTGAAACTCCGTCTCCACTAAAAATACAAAAACTAGTAGGGCATTGTGGTGGGCACCTATAATCCCAGCTACTTGGGAGGCACAAGAACCTCTTGAAGCCAGGAGGCAGAGGTTGCAGTGAGCTGAGATCGCACAACTGCACTCTAGACTGGGCAATAGAGCAAGACTCTGTCTCAAAAAAAAAAAATGGTTCATAAATCCAGGTGAAGTGAAAATAACAAACAAATGAACTCAGTCTACTCATGCGCCTCTCCTCTAGCAACACCCTGCTCAGAACTGTTGGCTGTGAAAATAATGGTCAGATTACATAAAAGCTAAGAACATCCAGAATTAGCAGAAGGCAAAGGGGTAGAGAGAAGTGAGAGTGTTGATAAGGGGACCATTGGGATGTTGACACATAGGTTTTTGGCGTATTCAGGGAGGGAAGTGAGATAGGAAGAAACTGAACAAATGGGAAACCAGGAAGGAAGCCAGAGCAGGGAGGGTGTGACGAAAAAGAAAAACACCTTATGTGGGGAGGAAGTCGTACAGGTGGGAGAAGTGACAGGACAGAGCTTTGTGGTCAAAAAGTAAAATCACAGATTTTTAGAGAATGTGACTTCAGAAATGGGTGCTGGGGAGACATGGAAGTAAACATCATTCACTGTACCTAATCCCAAGAATGTTGAATTCACCCAGGATGATGGCAGGATTTGAAGAAAGAAGACATGTATCTGTTGTCATTTGTCTACATGGGTACAAAACAATGAACGAAGAGTCAAGGGGAAAATGGCAGGAAGAAAGCAGCACAACTGGTCTCACTTTGTCGCCCAGGCCAGAGAGCAGTGACAAGATCTCAGCTCACTGCAACCCTCCATCTCCCGGGTTCAAGCAATTCTCCTGACTCAGCCTCCTGAGTAGATGGGATTGCAGGTGCACACCACCACGCCTGGCTAGTTTTTGTTCTTTTAGTAGAGATGGGGTTTCACCATGCTGGTCATGCTGGTCTCGAACTGCTGACCTTGTAATCCGCCTACCGTGACCTCCGAAAGTGCTGGGACTACAGGCGTGAGCCACCACACCTGGCCCAAAGAAATGTTTTAATTATCACAACTGTCACAACTGGAAGGCCAGAGGTGTGATGGGTTTTGAAGATGGTTGATTTGAAGACAACCATGGCATCAAACTTTGTTTTCTTCTTAGCCCAGAGCTTCAGCCTAACTTGACCTTGAAGTCTTAATTAAGATGGCTTCCAGGGCCGGGCACGGTGGCTCACGCCTGTAATCCCAGCACTTTGGGAGGCCGAGGCTGGTGGATCACAAGGTCAGGAGTTCGAGACCAGCCTGACCAAGTTGTTGAAACCCCGTCTCTACTAAAAATACAAAGATTAGCTGGGCACGGTGACACGCATCTGTAATCCCAGCTACTCAGGAGGCTGAGGCAAGAGAATCGCTTGAACCTGGGAGGCAGAGGTTGCAATGAGCCGAGATCGCGCCATTGCACTCCAGCCTGGGTGACAGAGTGAGACTCTGTCTCAAAGAGAGAGAGAGAGAGAGAGAGAGAGAGAATTTCTTTGATGTCTAATTTGTTGAGGGTTTTAAACATGAAAGGAAAGTTTTCACTGCACTCCAGTCTAGGCGACAGAGCAAGACTATGTATAAAAAAAAAAAAAAGAACTGCACAAAGGACTAGTCACAAGCAGACACAACCAAACACATCCAAGCACAGCCACTTCATTGCCCACCTTGCATCCCAAATACATCTTTGGCATCCCTGAATGCTCCTTTACATCTCTATGCTTTTGAAGATCCTTTTTCCTCTACTAAGAATTCTTTTCCCCTGCTTTTCTAACCAGTGATTCCCTTTTCTTCTTGTAGGAAATCATAAATGCCCTCCTCTGAAGTTTTCCCAGACACCTCAAGCAGCAGCTCTCTGTTCCTCTGCGTTCCTGTAGCAATTCCCATCTGCCTCAATTGAGGTACTTCTCACACCGTTTTGTGATCATGTGTTTCTGTACTTGCCTCTCCTAATTAGAGAGTAACTTCAAGCAACTTGATTCACTGTTTTATTCTTAGTGCCTGAAAAGTAAAAGGTATCTATGTTTGTTGACATATAGATCATTTATTTAAAAATACTTTCAAAGTTATAATTTGCTTTGTGAAATCACTTCTTCCTGCTTTGATAGCTAATTGTCTATTATTCATTGTCAATCTAACTCACTATATTAACATACTTAGCCAAACTCCACAAGAGCAACAGCCAAATATTTGGCACTTTAAAAGTCCAGTATTTTCTGACTTTCTGAACTTGATACTTTAAAAATTCTGACTGATTGCGGTGGCTCACGCCTGTAATCCCAGCACTTTGGGAGGCCAAAGTGGGTGGAAACTCAGGAGTTTGAGACCATCCTGGCCAAAGTCCTGTTTGGTGAAACACTGTCTCTACTAAAAATACAAAAATTAGCCTGGGATGGTAGCGTGAGCCTGTAATCCCAGCTACTCAGGAGGCTGAGAGAGGAGAATCACTTGAACCCAGGAGGCAGAGGTTGCAGCGAGCTGAGATTGCGCCACTGTACTCCAGCCTGGGCAACAGAGCAAGGCTCTGTCTCAAAAAAAAAAAAAAAAAAAAAAAAAATTGTAAGTAGTTAAGTACCTCTTTGTGAATAAATCATTTCACTCCTCATTTGCCGCAGGAGATCTGATATCATGTGGCCACAATTTGTTGACATATGCAGCTGATTGGCATAGAAGCATGGTGCTAAATGAGATGAAGTAAAGCAAACCAGTAAGGCAGAATACAAGTGTCAAAACTGATTGGCTGGTATAAATTTTCCAAATGTGTGGTCAGTATTCCTGGAGGCCAAACCCACTGGGTGGCTTGTTTGGAAAATAACAGTATAACCTTCTGAAGCAATTGTTTTATTGTATAAAACTACTGCATTGGGAAAATCAGTCACTGTGTTTACTTCATTTCTCTGCTAATAAAAGAGAAATTGTTTTTTTTTTTTTTTAGATGATAAGGAAATCTTAAATGCTGTTCTCAGCTGAGAGAGGCTAGAGAACATTGGGCGAGTTACTTCCACAACATACTTCTGAGAGCACAGAACTCTCATGTGATCTAGGGTTGCTCTTGTCTGGCCTTGTTATTTCCAAACCATGTCACCCCTTTTTCTATTAAGGAATGGTATGAGTTGAGCTTTAGATCTTGAAGTAAGGTTCATCTCTGTTTCCAAATATCATGTGAGAAATAGATGTAAAATGTAAAGCTTTCTCCTCATTTCATTCCAAATCCTAGTAGTAAGTAGCTGATAGGCCGGGAAGGAAAGGAGGAAGGGAACAGTTTTTGAGTCCATATCATGTGCCAGGCAAGGCTTTTAGATTGCAACTTCCCCCAAGATAGAGATAGTATCTGATTGAACTTGAATATCTAGCATAGTTTCTGACACCTAGACAGGTGCTCAATGAACATTTATTTACTAAAACAATCTAAATCCATTTCAGATATAATCTCGTTTAATCCTCACAACCACCTTGAATTTGGAAATATTTTCTTCATTTAACAGAGAGGTTAAGTAACTTGTCTAAGGTCACACTGAAAGGCCTGGATTACAAATTAAGGATGTAAAACCAAAGGCCATCTTAGTCATTCAGACAAATGCAACTTTTTGTGTTAATCTGTCTAGAAGCTGGGGGAGCAAAAAGAAAAGTGCAACTTTTTATAGATGAAACAAAGCATTCACTGAATTTTAGTGACTAGTTTTTTTCACAACATATTGCTGTAAAAGTGAAAATCAAGAAAAACATACAGAGTTGTTCTTAAACCATTCTAGATAGTGAGTTTGACCATACATATACTGACATAAAGGATTCAATTCACTCTTTCTTTTTTTTTTTTTTTTTTTTTTTTTTTTTTTTTTTTTTTTTAATTTTGTGTAACACAGTAAACAACGCGGGAGTTGAGAAGAACAAAATTTTGACAAAAGAAAGGAAGATCGGCGAGTGGGGGAA